>OX453283.1:3435737-3583237 GCA_949710005.1 Ricordea florida | reverse complement strand
CAAGAGTCAACTACTGAAGCACCTACAACAGAAGAGACAGGTACTGAGGCACCTACAACAGAAGAGACAGGTACTGAGGCACCCACAACAGAGGAGACAGCTACTGAGGCACCAACAACAGACGAGACAACTACTGAGGAACCTACAACAGAAGAGACAGGTACTGAGGCACGTACAAAAGAAGAGTCAACTACAGCAGCACCTACAACAGAAGAGTCAACTACTGAGGCACCTACAACAGAGGAGACAGGTACTGAGGCACCTACAACAGAAGAGTCAACTACTGAGGCACCTACAACAGAAGAGTCAACTACTGAGGCACCTACAACAGAAGAGACAGGTACTGAGGCACCTACAACAGAAGAGTCAACTACTGAGGCACCTACAACAGAAGTGACATCTACTGAGGCACCTACAACAGAAGAGTCAACTACTGAGGCAGCTACAACAGAAGAGTCAACTACTGAGGCACCTACAACAGAAGAGACAGGTACTGAGGCACCTACAACAGAAGAGTCAACTACTGAGGCACCAACAATAGAAGAGTCAACTACTGAGGCACCTACAACAGAGGAGACAACAACAGAGGCACCTATAACAGAAGTGACATCTACTGAGGCACCTACAACAGGAGAGACAACTACTGATGCAGCTACAACAGAAGAGACAGGTACTGAGGCACCCACAATAGAAGCGTCCACTACAGAGGCACCTATAACAGAGGAGACAACTACTGAGGCACCAACAACAGAAGAGTCAACTACTGAGGAACCTACAACAGAAGAGTCAACTACTGAGGCACCTACAACAGAAGAGACAGGTACTGAGGCACCAACAATAGAAGAGACAACTACAGAGAAACCTACAACAGAGGAGACAACTACTGAGGCACCAACAACGGAAGAGTCAACTACAGAGGCACCTACAACCGAAGAGTCCATTACTGAGGCACCTACAACAGAAGAGACAGGTACTGAGGCACCAACAATAGAAGAGACAACTAAAGAGGCACCTACAACAGAGGAGACAACTACTAAGGCACCAACAACAGAAGAGTCAACTACTGAGGCACCAACAACAGAAGAGTCAACTACTGAGGCACCTACAACAGAAGAGACAGGTACTGAGGCACCAACAACAGAAGAGTCAACTACTAAGGCACCTACAACAGAAGAGACAGGTACCGAGGCACCCTCAATAGAAGAGACAACTACAGAGGCACCTACAACAGAAGAGTCAAGTACAGAGGCACCTACAACAGAAGAGAAGGGTACTGAGGCACCAACAATAGAAGAGTCAACTACAGCAGCACCTACAACAGAAGAGTCAACTACTAAGGCACCTACAACAGAAGAGACAGGTACCGAGGCACCAACAATAGAAGAGTCAACTACAGCAGCACCTACAACAGAAGAGTCAACTACAGCGGCACGTACAACACAAGAGTCAACTACTGAGGCACCAACAATAGAAGAGACAACTACTGAGGCACCAACAATAGAAGAGACAACTACAGAGGCACCTACAACAGAAGAGTCAACTATTAAGGCAACTACAACAGAAGAGACAACTGCTGAGGCACCTACAACAGAAGAGACAGGTACTGAGGCACCAACAACAGAAGAGTCAACTACAGAGGCACCTACAACAGAAGAGTCAACTATTGAGGCAACTACAACAGAAGAGACAACTGCTGAGGCACCTACAACAGAAGAGACAGGTACTGAGGCACCTACAACAGAAGAGACAGGTACTGAGGCACCCACAATAGAAGAGACAACTACAGAGGCACCTACAACAGAAGAGTCAAGTACAGAGGCACCTACAACAGAAGAGTCCATTACTGAGGCACCTACAACAGAAGAGACAGGTACTGAGGCACCAACAATAGAAGAGACAACTACAGAGAAACCTACAACAGAGGAGACAACTACTGAGGCACCAACAACGGAAGAGTCAACTACAGAGGCACCTACAACCGAAGAGTCCATTACTGAGGCACCTACAACAGAAGAGACAGGTACTGAGGCACCAACAATAGAAGAGACAACTAAAGAGGCACCTACAACAGAGGAGACAACTACTAAGGCACCAACAACAGAAGAGTCAACTACTGAGGCACCAACAACAGAAGAGTCAACTACTGAGGCACCTACAACAGAAGAGACAGGTACTGAGGCACCAACAACAGAAGAGTCAACTACTAAGGCACCTACAACAGAAGAGACAGGTACCGAGGCACCCTCAATAGAAGAGACAACTACAGAGGCACCTACAACAGAAGAGTCAAGTACAGAGGCACCTACAACAGAAGAGAAGGGTACTGAGGCACCAACAATAGAAGAGTCAACTACAGCAGCACCTACAACAGAAGAGTCAACTACTAAGGCACCTACAACAGAAGAGACAGGTACCGAGGCACCAACAATAGAAGAGTCAACTACAGCAGCACCTACAACAGAAGAGTCAACTACAGCGGCACGTACAACACAAGAGTCAACTACTGAGGCACCAACAATAGAAGAGACAACTACTGAGGCACCAACAATAGAAGAGACAACTACAGAGGCACCTACAACAGAAGAGTCAACTATTAAGGCAACTACAACAGAAGAGACAACTGCTGAGGCACCTACAACAGAAGAGACAGGTACTGAGGCACCAACAACAGAAGAGTCAACTACAGAGGCACCTACAACAGAAGAGTCAACTATTGAGGCAACTACAACAGAAGAGACAACTGCTGAGGCACCTACAACAGAAGAGACAGGTACTGAGGCACCTACAACAGAAGAGACAGGTACTGAGGCACCCACAATAGAAGAGACAACTACAGAGGCACCTACAACAGAAGAGTCAAGTACAGAGGCACCTACAACAGAAGAGTCCATTACTGAGGCACCTACAACAGAAGAGACAGGTACTGAGGCACCAACAATAGAAGAGTCAACTACAGCAGCACCTACAACAGAAGAGTCAACTACAGCGGCACCTACAACACAAGAGTCAACTACTGAGGCACCCACAATAGAAGAGACAACTACAGAGGCACCTACAACAGAAGAGTCAAGTACAGAGGCACCTACAACAGAAGAGTCCATTACTGAGGCACCTACAACAGAAGAGACAGGTACTGAGGCACCAACAATAGAAGAGTCAACTACAGCAGCACCTACAACAGAAGAGTCAACTACTGAGGCACCTACAACAGAAGAGACAGGTACTGAGGCACCCACAATAGAAGAGTCAACTACTGAGGCACCTACAACAGAAGAGACAACTACTGAGGCACCTACAACAGAAGAGTCAGGTGCTAAGGCAAGTACAACAGAAGAGTCAACTACTGAGGCACCTACAACAGAAGAGTCAACTACTGAGGCACCTACAACAGAAGAGACAGGTGCTAAGACAAGTACAACAGAAGAGTCAACTACTGAGGCACCTACAACAGAAGAGTCAACTACTGAGGCACCTACAACAGAAAAGGCAACTTCTGAGGCACCTACAACAGAAGAGACAGGTACTGAGGCACCAACAACAGAAGAGTCAACTACTGAGGCACCTACAACAGAAGAGTCCATTACTGAGGCAAGTACAACAGAAGAGACAGGTACTGAGGCACCAACAACAGAGGAGACAACTACTGAGGCACCAACAACAGAAGAGTCAACTACTGAGGCACCTACAACAGAAGAGTCAACTACTGAGGCACCTACAACAGAAGAGGCAAGTATTGAGGCACCTACAACAGAAAAGGCAACTTCTGAGGCACCTACAACAGAAGAGACAGGTACTGAGGCACCTACAACAGAAGAGACAGGTACTGAGGCACCTACAACAGAAGAGACAGGTACTGAGGCACCCACAATAGAAGAGTCAACTACAGAGGCACCTACAACAGAGGAGACAACTACTGAGGCACCTACAACAGAAGAGTCAACTACAGAGGCACCTACAACAGAAGAGTCAACTACTGAGGCACCTACAACAGAAGAGTCAACTACTGAGGCACCTACAACAGAGGAGACAACTACTGAGGCACCTAGAACAGAAGAGTCAACTACAGAGGCACCTACAACAGAAGAGTCAACTACTGAGGCACCTACAACAGAAGAGTCAACTACTGAGGCACCAACAATAGAAGAGTCAACTACTGAGGCACCTACAACAGAAGAGTCCATTACTGAGGCACCTACAACAGAAGAGACAGGTACTGAGGCACCAACAATAGAAGAGACAACTACAGAGGCACCTACAACAGAAGAGTCAACTACTGAGGCACCTACAACAGAAGAGACAGGTACTGAGGCACCCACAATAGAAGAGTCAACTACAGAGGCACCTACAACAGAAGAGTCCATTACTGAGGCACCAACAATAGAAGAGTCAACTACAGAGGCACCAACAACAGAAGAGTCAACTACTGAGGCACCTACAACAGAAGAGTCAACTACTGAGGCAGCTACAACAGAAGAGACAAGAACAGAGGCACCTATAACAGAAGGGACATCTACTGAGGCACCTACAACAGAAGAGACAACTACTGACGCACCTACAACAGAAGAGTTAACTACTGAGGCACCTACAACAGAGGAGGCAGCTACTGAGGCACCTACAACAGAAGTGACATCTACTGAGTCATCTACAACAGAAGTGACATCTACTGAGGCACCTACAACAGAAGAGTCAACTACTGAGGCACCTACAACAGAAGAGTCAACTACTGAGGCACCTACAACAGAAGAGACATCTACTGAGGCACCTACAACAGAAGAGACATCTACTGAGGCACCTACAACAGAAGAGACAACAACAGAGGCACCTATAACAGAAGTGACATCTACAGAGGCACCTACAACAGAAGTGACATCTACTGAGGCAGCTACAACAGAAGAGTCAACTACTGAGGCACCTACAACAGAAGTGACATCTACTGTGGCACCTACAACAGAAGTGACATCTACTGAGGCACCTACAACAGAAGAGACAACAACAGAGGCACCTACAACAGAAGTGACATCTACTGAGGCACCTAGAACAGAAGTGACAACTACTGAGGCACCTACAACAGAAGTGACATCTACTGTGGCACCTACAACAGAAGTGACATCTACTGAGGCACCTACAACAGAAGAGACAACTACTGAGGCAGCTACAACAGAGGAGACAACTACTGAGGCACCTACAACAGAGGAGACAACTAGTGAGTCACCAACAATAGAAGTGACATCTACTGAGGCACTTACAACAGAAGAGACAACTACTGAGGCACCTACAACAGAGGAGGTAACTACTGAGGCACCTACAACAGAGGAGGCAGCTACTGAGGCACCTACAACAGAAGAGTCAACTACTGAGTCACCTACAACAGAAGAGTCAACTACTGAGGCACCTACAACAGAAGAGTTAATTACTGAGGCACCTACAACAGAAGAGTCCATTACTGAGGCACCTACAACAGAAGAGTCAACTACTGAGGCACCTACAACAGAAGAGTCAACTACTGAGGCACCTACAACACAAGAGTCAACTGAAGGTTTTATTTCTTTTCTGTTTATTTAATATTTTGTTATTAAGAAATGCATTGAGTAGGTTGAATTAATTAGAAAAAATTGTAATTATTTTTGGTATTTGTGAGAGTGGTAGGGTTTGTATGGGCAGGTATAGATGGGCAGGTATAGATAGGCAGGTATTTACATAGTTGCAGGTGTACAGGTAGGTATTGGAGAAGGTAGTTAAATTTGTGGGCATTTAGGTTGGTATGTAAATAAAACTTTTGGGGTAATCGAAGTTTATAGTGAATATATTAAGGCTGTTGGATCACTTTTAAGACATTAAAGGCAGTAAAATTGACAGAGTTTCAAACCCATGCACATCTGCAGTTTTCTTTAGAGAAATGACTCTCTTAGAATGATGGATGCAAATGTGCAGGCTATGGCGTTATTTTTCTCTGCTCTCCCCAGAGGTGGCCAGTGTCATGTAAACCCTAAGGAAGGGTGTTTTTTTATTATCACAATAGTCTTCCAGCAAAAATGAGCGCAGTCAAATTAAAAATAATCACTAGTCTTTGCTATTAATGCCAGTTTCCAAAATACTTGAGTTATTGAGCTGTACGTCCTAGCTAGTGGTTTCAACAAGCTCTTTAATTGTGCAAACAACATTTCCATTAACCCCAGGCTTGTGTTCAAGCCCACAACATTCCCAACTTCATTTGCTTTCTTGAACATATGTAAACAGATAGGTCCTGCAACTCAGTTTATATACAATGCCTTGCAATTGTTCCTTTGATCATTGATCTTGAAAACATTACCCCAAGTCACAAGTGTGTAATAATTACCTACCGCAGGTAGGTATCTATTGGTGTAAGGGGCTACTTTAAAGGTTTAAGAGATTTGTTACACTGTGACGAAACTCAAACAGTACCACACAGCAGGACTGTTGGCAGAGCAGGAGTCTAATGCATGGTTAAACTGCATAATTAAATCCACACATGGAAAAGTTAGAACCACACTGTATAGTAATATTAATAGTACCATAGTATAGTACTGTTCAGTAGCTTTACAAAGAATGGCCACACTGCATGGTTTAATCCACAGATGAAAAGTTAGAACCACACTGTATAGTAAAACAAACAGTACCACAGTACAGTACTGTTCAGTAGCTTTACAAAGAATGGCCACACTGCATGGTTTAATCCACAGATGAAAAGTTAGAAGCACACTGTATAGTAAAACAAACAGTACCACAGTACAGTACTGTTCAGTAGCTTTACAAAGAATGGCCACACTGCATGGTTTAATCCACAGATGAAAAGTTAGAAGCACACTGTACAGTAAACCAAACAGAATGGTCAGACTACTGTTTCACAGTTTTAATCCTTAGATAGAGGCAAGGGCAACAAGGTTGAAAACAATTTTCCTAATACAGTACCACACTATACACACAGGATAGTAGATCCAACTAACTTAAAAGTGCCACTAACACAGTTTTGTTTGTAAAGAAGAAAAACAAAACAGTGAAGAACAGATGTATCTTTAAGTATGTAAATGAATTGTGATATATGTCGTTGTGCAGTCAGCCCCAATTAAACCAGCTATGCTGAACTGGGCATCTCTGCTAAAATATTAAACATAAATAGATAAAATTGTTTATGATGAAATTCAACATGTGATTATGAATTGCTTACATTTTTTTTTTCAGCAAATGAAGGGCAGTTCAGTTCTCCTGGCTTCCCTGGGAGGTACCCGAATAATGCTCATGAAGAATGGGTTTTCCATGTAGAACACGGATTCCAAATGATCATAACTTTTACAGAGTTCCACATGGAAAATCGGTGAGTACAATTTATCTAAAATACATTAGGTGAAGTCATTTCTAATTTTTCTCTTTCTAGCCTTCTCACCACATTTGATCAAATCCAAGCACTATGCAGGATGTGTGTGACATAAATCTATGTTAATGTCTATAATTCTATGTTGATGGCCTTGCACTTATAGATCACTTATAGATCTCACTTATAGAACCACCACCTGGTTAGCTCAGTTAGTGGAGCACCAGCCTGTCGGGCGGGAGGTTGTGAGTTTAAACCTCCGCCGGACCAACACTTAAGGTCCTAAAATAACTGAGGAGAATGTGCTGCCTTTGTTATGACATCTGCAAATGGTTAGACATGCTATAGTCTTCTCGGATAAGGACGAAAAACCTTAGGCCTCATCTCACAGTACTGTTCTTGTGGGACATTAAAAGATCCCACAACACTAGCTGTTTGAAAAGAGTAGGGGACGTAGACCCCGGTGGTGATGTCGACATTTCTAAAAGTTTGATTGTAATTAATTAATCAATTAATAAATAGGAGAATTGAAGTAAAGCACCTTTGAACATATCCATATGAAAATGAGCATTAATATACACATTCATTATCATCAAATTATCATCAAAATCTCCCATACAGAAGGTCAGAGCATGAGCCCTAGTAACAAGAATTTCATATGATGCCTATAGGTAAATTAATGTACTTTTAAGGTGAACACAAGTCTTAAGGTCCACATGGCCGAGCTTATCCCCTTTCAGTAGCATGAAGCATCTGGGAGTATGATTAATCCCCCCTGGCTGTGGGATGCTAGTCCAACCCAGGCATTACCCCCAGCAGTATAATATCCCCAATACTCACTTATACAATGCGAACCTAACCCAGTCACTTAAACCTAGGTTCATGGAGAGAGAAAGTGTGGGGTTAAGTTTCTTGTTCTAAGAAGCAACACAGTACCATCACTGCAGGGCTCAAACTCCAAGCCTTCTACTTGGATGTCCGACACCCCACCACCACACTATCATGCCTGATCCACTTAGTGTGGAGAAATTATATTCCTTTTTTGCTGAGTTTCCCTGTGACACAATTCAAACAAATTGCATGTCACCAGCAACTAGTGCACAAAATCACATGCAACCTTCTCATGATTGCCTTATTAGGTGTTCAGTTATTGCCAAGGTAAACAACATAGGCAACTAAATACCCATTTAATCCATTAGTGACCGGCATCCAGTTTCTTATTTCAACATTCATCAACCATTCAGGTTATAAGAATAATGAAAACGATCACCAAAAAGAAATGTATTCATTTGATATTTAAACAAATTTACCTCAGTCACTATTATACCATATAACAAATACTTGACAACAATTAGGAAAAAATGAATATTGATATTGGCCGGGGCTTAAAAGGTTAACCCATGCATCAATAAAAGTAGCAACACTGCTTGGTTAGTTTTACACAATTCCCAGCTATCAAAAAGCATTCACATTGTGAGGAGAAGTAACGCTTTGATTGCCCTTACGACTTAAAGTGTACATCAACCTTTAGCTTTTTAACATGATACATATAATTAAGTTGTTTAAGATTACATCATGGTAGCCAAAGGGCTGAAATGCGTATTAACACACACACATTCTATAGATATCATGCTACAATAATTTATATATTTAATTTGTGGAATTTAATATCATGTCCAATTTATGTCTACATACAGATGGATTAAGATACAGTGTTGCAAATAATGCTGATCAGCATGTTTCTCTTTTTTCGTTTCTTTTTTTGCAAGCTTTGATTGGCTCAACATCTACCAAGGAAACAAGCTCTTATACGAATTGACAGGACCAAAAGATGGATTCATCGCTACAATTGAAGGAGATGGTAGTATTGTAACATTTGATTTCACATCAGACGAAAGTATTACACAAACTGGATTCCATGCCACATATTCAATTGTTGAAGGTAAGAATTTTTAACTTAAAGGTAGGTACTGTAGGTGAATGAAAGTAATACAAGTACCTATAAAGTAAAAGCAAGTGGATTTAAGTAATGCAAGTAAATGTACTGATCAGGTAAAGTAAGAAAATATAATTAATGTGAGTAAATGGAAGTAATGTGAGTGAATGTAAGAAATGTGAGTGAATGTAAGAAAGGTGAGTGAATGTAAGTAATGTAAGTGAATGCAAGTAATGTAAGTGAATGTAAGAAATGTGAGTGAATGTAAGTAATGTGAGTACCGGTATATGTAAGAAATGTGAGTGAATGTATTAGAAAATGTGAGTGAATGTAAGTAATGTAAGTAATGTGAGTGAATGCAAGTAATGTAAGTGAATGTAAGTAATGTGAGTGAATGTAAGTAATGTGAGTGAATGTATAAGTAATGTGAGTACCGGTATATGTCAGAAATGTGAGTGAACGTAAGAAATGTGAGTGAATGTAAGAAATGTGAGTGACTGTAAGAAATGTGAGTGAATGTAACTAATGTAAGTAATGTGAGTGAATACAAGTAATGTCAGTGAATGTAAGTAATGTGAGTGAATGTAAGTAATGTGAGTAAATGTAAGAAATGTGAGTGAATGTAAGAAATGTGAGTGAATGTAAGAAATGTGAGTAAATGTAAGTAATGTGTGTGAATGTAAGCAATGTAAGTGAATGTAAGAAATGTGTGTGAATGTAAGAAATGTGAATGAATGTAAGTAATGTGTCTTTTGAGTAAGCAAACTGATCTAATGTGAGTGAATGTAAGTAATGTGAATGAATGTAAGCAATGAGTACATTGAATTGATCTAATGTGCTCCGACGAAGGGCTAATGCTCGAAACATCAGCACCTCCCATTTACCTTACGGTGGTATAACCTACTATATCAATTTGTTTGATTTACCCAATTTCTTGTGAACATAAGTAATGTAGAGAATAAGAGTGAATAAAAAGAAGATAGAAGAATCAAGACCCATAACTATTTTTTTCAACTGAATTTCAGTGGGGAATGTTGAATTTCAAACAAAACTTGGACGCAAGTTTAAAGATTGGTGCACTATCGGTTTTTCATGCAAAATTTATTGTGGACTCCAATCTAAGTTGCGTAAAGAAATAGCTAAGGCCCTGTTCACATTAAGATTAAAATTTGAGTTTATTGTTTGCTAAAAACAAATGAAAATTTTGTATTATCACCAATTTGTTTGTTTTCGTTATCCTGTTTATACACATGAAGATGTGAAATTATTTTTAGTGACGTAGCTGGGCTTACGCTCAAAATGTCAGTGCCCCCTTTTTTTACCTTACGGGGGTATAATATACACTTAATGTATGGTCCCGAGGGAAACAGTTAGTTTAGTAAACTAACTAGTTTCCAAAGGGACCATACGTTAAGTGCTTTGTTATATATTTCAACTTTCCCTTAAACCAAATATAGCAAAAACGAACAAACAAAGATGGCACAAATGGTACAGGGGCAACAACTGCGAAATGTATCCCGGTTGGGATACATTGAAATTTGATTGGGGGCATGTGACCAAGAATCAACAAATCACAGTGCTTGTTTTGTTGAGTCAAAGTCTAGAGGTATATTTAACAAATCGAATGTGTTTTAACATTGTCTGTACTAGTACTCTTACCAATGAGTACTCGCCTACGCCTTGCGAGTCCACAGCATTTTGACCACTGTAATGCCGCATATCATTGTCGATAATTAGAGCACAGACAACGCTACACCGCATTCGATTTGTTTTTTTGCCACAATAGCAACGTCAAAGGACATTTTCTTTTCAGAGCGTGACCAAGATCGTGACACAAAGAAAGAGCAAGCATTGTCTACAACATTCTCGCAATCTGATTGGTTTATTTCCCAAAATGAGCGTTTCTGATTCGCTATTGCTTTGCATGACACAATGATGCAAGCAGCATTGTCCAGACTCTTCTTGACAATGGCAAATTAGCCAAACAGATTGCATGATTAGTAGCAATTGTGGTAAAAAAACCAATGTACATTTAATGCATATATATAGTCTCGAGGGAAACAGTTTTGTTTACCTGAGAGTCCTGATAATTGCTATTGTTATATATTTAAACTTTCCCTTAAACAAAATATAGCAAAAACAAACAAACATTGCCCAACTGGCACGTGGGCAACAACTGCACAATTGTATCTCGGTCGGGATACATATGAATTTGATCAGGAGAACGTGATCAAGAATCACCCAATCACAGTGCTAGTTTTGTTGTGTGAAAGTCTAGGTATGTAACAAATTACTCAATGCGCTTTTCCATTGCTGCGCTTAATGGCCTGTTTCCATGTTTTTTTTTAGAACCACTAGGCTGTGGAGGTCTCCTAAGCGGAAAATCAGGACATTTCCAATCCCCAAATTACCCACATCATTACCCGAACAATGCTGACTGCCAATGGTTTGTAAACCTCGAACCAACCGAAGAACTGGACATAACATTTGTCAACTTTAACACGGAGAATGGGTACGAGCAATAACTATAATAATCAGTATATTTAGTACCAGCGACCATTACGACCAGCGGAAACTCATCCAAACAACCATGTCACCAAACATGGCGTTGGTACAAGTAGTTACCCCTTACACCAAGTAGTTACTGTTAATGAAAGTGATAAGAAAATTCTTGGCACTGACCAAAAAAAATCACGGTCTCTGGGGACAATCAAAAGATGCAGGTGAAAATTAGCAGGAAAGGACCACTTTTAATTTTCAATGTCTCTTGGAAATGTTAATTTCCTTTTAAAATTCGAAATGAAATGCGAGCCATATGAACTGAAAAACTCTACAGCTGCCCAAGCCTGCGTTACTTGTGCCTCGTGGCTTCGTCACTCTTACCGTGAGTAAAGGCATCACGCTTCGCGCCCAATGAATCGGGAAAAAGAGACTTGTCTCATGGTGAATTAAACAATGGAAAAAATACGAAAGTGATCGACATATAGACAACATTCTGGAAATTTAAATGAATGACTTAGCAATAAACTGAGAAGCGTAGCTGGTATGTTTTGTGATCAAGAGGTATTGCAAAAAGATAACAACCGAGAAATGATATTAAATATAAATGGTTGATTATGTAAGGGTTTCTCATCATTACCATTATCATCGCTACCATTGGCATTTTATTGGATGAGTGCAGTTCCTTTTACAGGGTTCGTGCTGAGGTGAGCAAACAGAATTTAAGGAGTTTTTAAGGACCAAAATACAATTTTTAAGGAGTATTTTGTTTGTTTCTTTGAAAAAAAAAAAGAAATAACTGCCATTGTTTCTATTTATTATTCATGCACAATATGCTACTGTTGTATGATTGAATATAAATTTAATAATAATGATGAAACAGAAGAAATATTGTGAATAATGTGAACATAACATCATAACACGACATGGAACTTCCCCCCAAAATGTATAATGTCAATGAAGGTATAAACACCATCTAACATGTCAAATGTTTTGTGCTAAAATTTAATGGTTGAGCTTTGTTAGACAAGAAATAAGGAGTTCTTAAAGAGTTTTTGCTGAACTTTGTAAATTTAAGGAGTTTTTAAGCGCCCTTTAGAACGTAAATCAAATCTAAGGAGTTTTTAAGGAGTTTAAGGAGTAGCACAAACCCTGCTTTTAAAGTGCCTATGAAGTAAAATTTTTTTTTGCATAATTTTGTAGCATATTGTACCCTTATTCCAAAATGCCAAAAGAAATTTTGTGAAAAGGAAAGAAAATCAATTTTTTTGCAGCTCGAAGTACGAAAATTAGACCAAATGGAGGTTCCGGAGACTGGGAACGAATTTAGCAGTGATGACGTAGACGGTGGTTCCAGCGTTCTGTTTACACAAACTTTCCTGTTGCGAAGAGTGGATTTCTTTCAGTTCGAGGACTACAGCTTGTTCTTACTGGGCTAAAAATCAACCATGCCTGACAGTAGCGATGAAATGTCTTTCTCGGCCTCCATTTCAAGCGATGAACAATCCTCTAGCAGCGATTCGTCGCAGGAAATGGAGATAGTTAGACATGTCCAACCTTATGCGGATGAGCCGCTCGCTCACTCGAGCGACGACAATGACGACGCTATTAAAAGAAGGCCACGATGGTCTTTCTCCGGCAACAATTAGGGCACGATATGAAGGAGAGATGGTGTTGAATGAATGGGTAGTCTTTTCTGTGGGTGACTTTTCTGAATACCTTGTTTTCGACTGATTTCATACTCACTGGGAGCACGTGGTGTTTCACTCATAAATGAGCACCAAAAACGGAAGAGTTATCCATTCAAATGAGCTAGTTTGTGTCACTAACAGGGCATATTTGCTAGGACATTAATCTCTATATCACAGCTCGAAAACCATGTCTCTAAATAGATCACACCAGGGAAAATTTACAATAAAAATATGATAACTGGAATTAACTCCTTGTCATCCCTATAACAGGGGTATCTGTCTGCAGAACGACATAATTAGCTCAAAGAGGGAATTAGGCATTGAGACCAGTCTGTTGTTGATATTAGGCTGGGTTTACACTTGGTGTCCGAGCATTGTCTGAGAGTATGATTCTTGATGAAAATTCAAACCATTTTTTTAATACACTTATTTTTGAACGAAAAAAAAGTTTAACACAAAGCCTAGTGAAAAGTCTAGTGTGAACCATTTCTCTTCTACCTTACATTGTAAGTCTATTTGCATACTAGGTAGGTTTTAACTTCTTAAAACATGTTTAAAATTAAGGACAAAATGAAACACCATAAACTAAGTTAATAAACACTCAGCTGCTTACATGTGCATTTGCTCCATGTAGTGGCCTTTTTTTTCTTTTAATTCAAAGAGTGCTCAACGTAACTTGTAACAAAGACTGTATGTGTAAAATTTCAAACATACAGCCGAATCTATGAAAATATGTTGTACTAGCCCCAACTGCCTCATAATATTTTTCTATTAAAAATATTCCATATCTTTTTCGATGAGAAAATTAACATTGATTGTAGTTTGTTCGCGACTAAACATGGTTGTAAGCGTGTTTGAAACACGCACGTGGTGACATAGCATGGAGTGTTTATAAACGTAATCCTCACTTTCGCCGCTTTCGTTCAATGATATGGGATGTATTCGGGACATCAGAATTTTTGGATGGAACCGAGCCTTTGATTAGCAGTTTCCTCATCTCCACGGCTTCTCCAGATCCATCACCATGGAAAACTGGCTTTCGCTCGAAGCAGCTATCGTCGAAATGCGCCTAACACAAACATGACGACTTCTTAGGTTCGCAATTTGTTCGGTGTACGCAGACGGATCAGGTCCATTTTTGCCGCAAACTTTCGTCTTTGGGGAAATAATGCATCGATATCCCCGGTGTTCCAGTTCTATTGGAACAGTTCACTTTATTGGGGCCACCGGCCGCACAATAATTCATTTCTCCCCTCTTTGCTCTCTTGTCCGCCATAGCGCTATCGTCTTCTGCACCACCAACTACGTCACTTCCTGTGTAATCTGAGCATTTTGGCCGAGCGAAAAACGGAACCGCTTCGGCTTGCGAAATCCAAACTTTGAGGTCCAAAATATCGAAACGAATGCGCTTCTGATCGCTTAAATCTACGAATTCGTTTTAATTAAGACATAAACAAGCAAATTGGGCAAAAAAAATTTTCACTTCATAGGCACTTTAAGATAACCAACTGGCACCACCATTAAGCTTTTTTACCATTGCCGTTATCCTAACCTGTACCCTAATCAACATGCATGGTTATTATGATTTCTTACTTATTAAATTTTTTCTTACACAGATTTGACACTCTGAGAATTTACCGAGACGGCGAATTATTTCAACAGCTAAGTGGAACGTTTTCATCAGTGGATCCTATCCAAAATTTTCAAGAGGACAGCATTGAAGTCAAGTTAATCTTTACCTCAGACACATCAATAACTATGCCTGGATTCTCTGCTAACTATGCAATCTACAGCTGTAAGTGAATACAGTCGAAAATCACTGTCTCTTCTGTTAACAATATTATTATTATCTTCATTATTATCAATGTTATTATCCTTCGACCCTGGATATCATGTGTGGCCTCACAAACTGTTACGGTAAGTTACGTGTTACAAGCAGCCAAGTTTTCTTTTTATCTAAAAGAGTTTTCTGTTGGAATTAGAACCATTGAGATTTCTGCTCTTTTAATGCCAAGCTACATACAAGTAAACAGGTCCAGACTGAAAGAATGGTCTCTGAGAAAACACTTCTGACAAAAAATGGCGGTCGCAGTCTAAGCACTTGGGCTCATGAAACCATCGCTGTTTCAATTTATTTTTCTTTCCTCCTACATTAATTTTTCTGTAATCTAGCCACAAATTATGAATGTATTATTTCTATTAAGTGTTATATCGTAATAACTTATTTGTCAAGTACTCAGGTTTATTATCGTTTGAATGGATCTATAAAATAAAATAATAGTAAAAATACTCATATAGAGCAATAATCAATAATATTAATAATAACAATAACAATAGCAATAATAATAATAATAATAAGTAAGATAATAATAATAATAATAATTATAATAATATGTGCTTATTGACTAACTGGGAGGGCCGGACGGGAAAATATTTGGTTCAAGTCATGATCTTGAGCCAAATATATTCCCATCCTGACCCGAGTCAATATTAAAGCATTTTATCATATGACCTCTGACTAAAATGATGAAAATTTGTTTTAATTCCAAATAGAAAGCGATAGCTTGGTGCACAGGGACAAATCATAAAAAACATTCTACAATAAAAACTTTCCCTTTATTTTTTCGAGTCAGTCATGGCACTTCAACAAGAATTTTGCAATTCATCGAAAAATGTGACTTATTTTCTCATTTCTGTTGTTCAGTGGTTCGTTTTTTTACTTCGCAACAAAGCCGAACCAGTGCACCAGGGCCGGACAGCTTTTTCAGGGCCGGCTCACATCAACCAGTCGGGCCCTTCACATGTCAGCTTTTACTATACTTTTCAATTGGATTGCGTGAGCGGGGCAGGACAAGTCATATGATATCTAATACTAATTATTATTCATTCAAAATATTTCCCCGATTCTGATTGGCTAAAAGCACATGTTTAATTCACCATAACCAGTTACTGATGACCAAATTTGGAAGAATTTTGACTTTAACGAGGAAATGACGTCAAAAATGCAGCGTTTTCGCAGGTTAAGGCACCGTTAACCGAGACGACCTGGGACGAGCTTGTGTTATTTTGTTGTTTTGTTATATTGCTGGTGGGTGTGAAATTTGTGAAAATAAAGCTCATTTTCTCCTTTAAGTGTTTGAAAATATCTTGATAAATAATAAAGCAATTAATGAATTTGGCTTTCGTAGGATATGAAGAATTAAGCCACTTAATTCTTCATATCCTACTCAGCCTCATTCATTAATTGCTAATTAATATCAGTTCAGTCCTTGTGAGTTAGATAATTTGACTAGTCTTTCTAATTCACAAGCTGCGCTTTTTAAGTTGCAATCATTTACCTAACAAGGATAGCATCAAACTAAGTGCGATTGTATATGTCAAATGGTTGCAATGTTAAAATACTGTTTAACTGTACTTTTATTATCAAGGTAGAAGACATGTTTCCCTCAAAAAGGAAACAGCCTAATGTCATATCAAAGGAACTTTACATGATATTTGTATATGCCCAGAAATACTACATAATACTTCCACAATCTTCATTAATACTTGAGAAAGTTTGATAAGTTCTGAAAATCTAGACATTGAAGTTTGACATTCTTCTGGGAGTCTTTTAAATATGTTGGTGTTGGTTTCACAACGACAGGCACAGGTATATGTAGCCACATTGGACTGTGCACCTACCCCTCCCCTAACCCAACAAGGTATAATAAGTTAAAAAGTTAGCGTTAATGTTGGATTAGGGGAGGGGTAGGTGCACAGTCGCCCAGATACTTCTATTGATCTGCCAAATTTTCAGAAACCAAATACACTATTAGACTTGGTTCTAATAATTATCTCTAGATTTTCCTGTTTTAACGTTTTTCTTTGTTTCTATCATCAACAGTCGAGGCCTAAGACAAGTTAAGAACCGCGAAACAGCGTTGCAGGGCTTCACTGAAATTCTGGACGAGACCAGACGTTGGATCAGTACTACAAGTCATAGCTTAATGCCATTACAATATACAATGCTTTTTTTATTCGTTTATTTTCGATTGTGATTCAATAGGGTTTCCAAAAAAAGCCCATTTTGCCGAGTCTTTTTTGCAGTACTTATTTTTTAGGAGATAAGGGAAATTATTCAATTTTTTTCTTCAGATTTCTATCTGTTAAAGCTATTGTATGCTTGAAAAATTACAATTAAGGTGTTTTATATGCTTTCAAGCAGATGACTCAGATTCGAAGGTAAAATAAAAGTATGTCTGAATTATACTTCCTTTCATGTATGAATACAGCATGAAACGCTTGTCGGGACGGGAACGTGGTCCTTTCTTGAGTGGGATGTGGGATACAGGATGGAACCCCTCGGGTGACAGGACTGCGCCCCTGTCACGAACGGGTTCAGGATCTGGGAGGAATACCATTGCGGGACAGGAAGGTGCCCCTTTCATGAAAGGGAGATGGCATATAGGAATCGCAAAACATTAGCACTTCTTTAATGTGCCTCTTTCCAAAGAAGGAATGTGGGGTGCAAGGTACGGGATAGGGACTACATTGTCAAAACCACTGGTTGCAAGTGTAGGAGGTGCTTCCGACAAACAGGTTTTGCGTTGAAATCTGGGGTGTCACAGGATGAAAAACGTGCTTTGTTCTTGTAACAACCACGTTCCCAGGGACTCCCTTCTTCCTGCCCCTGAGCGAGCGACAAGGGGCAAGAAGAAGAGAGAATCTAGGAATGCTGTTGGTTCATGAAGATGCACTGCCACATTAATGGGATGAGGGATGTAGAATACAGGACAAATAAGACTGGGAAAACCTTGGTAGACCATAGGTTTTGGAAGGAAACAACACGCATCCCGTCTAATACAGAAGGCGAGCCGGATGCAAGAGAAACACAATTATAACACAATAATTCAAGATTCGTTTTCCAATAGCTATTTGAATCATATCGTTATTTTCCTAGATATTTCTTAAAATTCACTAAAATAATAATAATTTTTCAATATGGTTCGATCATTTGCATGTTTAGTGGTGAAAGCGTTATGACAAAAAAAAACCCTTCAATGTAAAACACAGCGAGTCCCAATGTAGTAAAGCAATCTTTGGCATGGGTAAGAAGTTAAGATATCTATCCCAGCCTATCACAAAATTCATTAAAATCCTCTAGCACATTATCCAGAGGTCAGTTCAATAAAACCTTTACAAGTGTAACCAGAAACCTATTAGACTTGACACATGTAACTGCCTTTGAATGTCTTCAACCACAGCTTGTCCACATTCGATCTACCAACCACCATATTTGGAAAGCAAGAGAAACCAAATGAACCAATCAGAGCCTACAAGCTCAAAGACTGTAGCAAGCAGTTTCCAAATATGGTACTGGGGGAATATTGAATGTGTACAAGCTGTGAACGTGAGTAACACGTTTCAAGTCTTATGGGTTTCAGGTGTAACCAAATACAATAGCCACACTTGTAAATCACGCTTGTAAAAGTCAAATAAAATTGACCTCAGCTCATCAGCCCCATGATACAAATGCTAAAACTGGACCATTCTCATGGTCTCTTGCCAAATTTATTTTGGTATTGAAAGTAATGTTTTACTGTTTCATATGAGTTTTTGACTCAATAACTTAGTTCGTCCTAGCACTTTTCGTAAATGCTTCTTTAAAATGACCGCCATTATATAACCATTTTTCAGCTTTTCTCCAACACGTTCTTCACACCATTTTCTTGTAGCCGGTTCTCTTTAAAAATCAACTCACCCCTTAATCGCTGTCACTTTCTTCTTCAATGTCTTGCACAAAAAGCATAGCATTGGTTTCAATCCCAGCATGCTCTAGTGTCTGATCCTCACTCACTACATCCATGGCGTAAACTTTGCGCGGGAAATTTGACACAAGGACAAATTCTGTCGGAGCCTCTTCATCACAAAAAACAAAGTCGTACAATGCCTATGGGGAGAAAACAGAGCGAGTTTTTCTTTTTCTTTGTACTGCATTTAGTTTTTAGTTCCCAGGAAAAAAACACTTCATTTTTTTGCTGATCGGAGGGATGTGGTTTCATCACAATCCCATAGCACTTGAAACGTTCAAAACGCATTCACAGATTGTTTAGATTCAATATTTCGCAAGTGCCAGATTTGGAAATTGCTTGCCCCAGTCTTTGAGCTTGTTAGCACTGCCCTAATTCCAGGGATACACTTCATGCCGTGGCGAGTCGTAAACAACATGCATTTGCAACAACGACGTGTCAGCCATGTTTTGAATAGAGGCGGTTATTCCCCGGTAAGTCGGTAAGTATGTCATGCTACTGAACAAAGAAAGAAAATTTGATTCGTTTATTTCGTTGCTCTTGATTTTCCAAATGTGCTAGTTGGTGGATTAAATGTAGAGAATCCGTGGTTGAAGACATTCAAAGGCACTTGTGCACACGTTTCAAGTCTGAAGGGTTTTTGGTTTCATACGTTTTGATTCTGTAACGTCAAATAGCAAAACTCTTTGCCATCAAGATTTGACAAGAAGTAAATAATTATTCATCCATGCATTAATCAGTATGTGAAAGATGGCATCACTGGTCCGTATCTTTGACTCTTCACAAAAAGCCTTCTAAAAGGATTAAACGTAAGTACATTCCATAAGGTGTCTTACTTGCAAAGAATTTGACTTGAGAAACCTTCTTTCCAAACGCTTTCCATTGGGCAGTTTGATTAGGATACGGAGAGAGCTCGGGTCCGAGCGGTCAGGTTCATCTGGGATTCTCAGCTTTCGCTCTATGCGGTCCTGAGCAATAGACTAGACAACAAAGAGAGCCTAAGTCAGTTTGTGGGTAAGAAACTTTTCCATCACATATCCCCTAGCCCATTATAGTAAAGACAGAAAGTTTCACTCCGGTAAACATCATTAGTGTTAGCATAACTCTTATCATCATCACCATTATCATTATCATCATCATCATCATGATCATCATTATCATCATTACCACCATCATTATCATTATTATCATCACCATCATCATTATCTTCATCATCATTATTATCATCATCATCATTATTATCATCATCATCATTATCATCATCATCATTCTCATTATCATCATCATCATCATTATCATCATCACCATTATCATCATCATTATTAACATCATTAATATTATCATTATTATCATCACCATCATCATTATCACCATCATTATTATCATCATCATCACTATCATCATCACCATATCATCATCATTATCATCATCATTATTATCATCATCATTAATATTATTATCATTATCATAATTATCATCACCATCATTATCATCATCACCATTATCATCACCATTATCATCATCACCATTATCACCATCATCACCATTATCACCATCATCATCATTATCATCATCACCATTATCATAATCATCATCATTATCATTATCATTATCATCATCATCATTAATATTATTATCATTATCATAATTATCATCACTATCATTATCATAATCCACCTGAGCTCGATTCTTTCGTGCTTCTTCTTTCTGTCTCAAATTGTCTTCCTGCTGCCGTTTCCTCTCCTCTTCCTCCCGCTTCTTTCTCTCCTACAACCAAGCACAAGCATTGTCTGTTTTACTATACAGTGTGGTTCTAACTTTTTCGTCTGTGGATCAAACCATGCAGTGTGACTATTCTTTGTAAAGCTACTGAACAGTACTGTACTGTGGTACTGTTTGTTTTACTATACAGTGCGGTTCTATTTTTTTATCTGTGGATCAAACCATGCAGTGTGACCATTCTTTGTAAAGCTACTGAACAGTACTGTACTGTGGTACTGTTTGTTTTACTATACAGTGTGGTTCTAACTTTTTCATGTGTGGATCAAACCATGCAGTGTGACCATTCTATGGAAAGCTACTGAACAGTACTGTACTGTGGTACTGACTGTTTTACTACACAGTGTGGTTCTATCTTTTTCATCTGTGAATCAAACCATGCAGTGTGACTACTCTTTGTAAAGCTACTGAACAGTACTGTACTGTGATACTGTGTGTTTTACTATACAGCGTGGTTCTATTTTCTTATCTGTGGATCAAACCATGCAGTGTGACCATTCTTTGTAAAGCTACTGAACAGTACTGTACTGTGGTACTGTTTGTTTTACTATACAGTGTGGTTCTAACTTTTTCATGTGTGGATCAAACCATGCAGTGTGACCATTTTCTCACACACTGTTGTTCTTAAGTCGACAAATGGTTTTATGTCCACTTACTTTCTCTTGATCTGCTCTAACTGACTCATAATAGGCTTCATCCTGTTCATCCCGTAGTTGCTGAGTTTGGGTGCGTTCTTGTCTGCAGACACAAAACATGCCCCCCATCTCAGAGCGACAAAGACGTGCACACATGTTGCCATTTGTCAGCACAAAATAGCCAATCATTTGCGGAAATATTAAAGATCAATAGAGTGTGTTCACTTGACGTCACAGCGGCCATGTTGGAGGAAACAAAGACACAGCGGCCATGTGTCTGTTTTAGCGTGATGACCAACATTGATATAACATAACACAATTCAAGCAGTACATTGTTATTTGTACTGGATTGACTTTCTTTTACTAATTATCACTTGAATGAGATTTAGTGAGGCAAAAATACCCAGAACCTTGACTATGTTGCAATTGAGTATGTCGCTTAAATAAATGCGCGGATCTGTCACTTATTAAAGACCTGGTATTGTTGTTTGTATTTTTCATCAATTACTCATTTAGGTACAAGCATTAGTAGGAGACGTGCTAGCCTATGCAAATCAACGAATCTTTTTCATGCTGCATTGTTCTCAACAAGAAGCTGTACATGTAGGCCATAACAGAATCTAAAGGAAACAATAGGCTTTTACTCATTAATATCGATGAGCCTTTCTTTAACACAATAGCTTAATGCAAAGCACAAACTTTAATTTTTAATTAATAATTTTTAAGAAATAGAAAACATGTACCGTGTTTCTAACGAGTTTCAGTATAAATATACTAGCGTTCTATCATAAATGCCGCGCTCTGATTGGCTACGCTACCCACTATCTATTCTGTGATAGATAATGAGTAGCGTAGCAGTGTGCCTTTGCTAACAAAATGGCCGTCCCTTCTTCACGTTTTTAAAGTGTCCGTGAAGAAGATTTAGACAGTTTACTGGTCAAGGCAGTTCCAGAAAAGACAAAGTTTTGAATGACTAGTATATTTATACTAAAACAATAAGATTATTCGCTCTTGATTTCTATGCATGATAGTTGACGAGGGCGGAGAGAAATCTCGAGCTCATAATCTAATTGTTTAATAGAAACATAAATTCCAAACAATCAGCGCGAGTATTTTCTTACAACTGTTTTCTAATTAATTTTAACACACTTATTGGTGTGTTTGGAATGTGCATTTAAGTTTGCTTCATTCTGAGCATAACTGTACATGTCTAAACACAGCACAGTCTCTCATAAATAAAATGAAGATGGTTAATAAAGTTGAGTCTGGTGGATTTGTGCATTTTAATTTGTGTGGCTTACATGATTTGTGTAGCCACATCATGGTACAATCAGATTTATTTATTTATTTATTTATTTGCCCACGAGAGTCAAACGCCTGTCAAGTGGTCTAGTAAGCAACACGTGTACAAATTGTGGACCTATTTTCTCCGAACGTTACAGACAAACACAGAAAAGGAAAACCGACTTCTCTTAATAGGAGTCAAACTCAAGGCATTAAAATGACTACTGTACAAGTAAAGGATCAGATGCTCTACTACTGAGCCACTGAAGGTTCAGGAGCAAGGCCATTACAATAGGTCTCTTGTGTTTGGTAATTACCTCAGTAACTGTAGTTTCTTATAGTTGAGTCAACTTGTAGTTGTTGTTGAGTTCAACTTGTAGTTGTTGTTGAGTTCAACTGTGGTTGAGTCAACTTGTAGTTGTTGTTGAGTTCAACTGTAGTTGAGTCAACTTGTAGTTGTTGTTGAGTTCAACTTGTAGTTGTTGTTGAGTTCAACTGTGGTTGAGTCAACTTGTAGTTGTTGTTGAGTTCAACTGTAGTTGAGTCAACTTGTAGTTGTTGTTGAGTTCAACTTGTAGTTGTTGTTGAGTTCAACTTGTAGTTGTTGTTGAGTTCAACTGTAGTTGAGTCAACTTGTAGTTGTTGTTGAGTTCAACTGTAGTTGAGTCAACTTGTAGTTGTTGTTGAGTTCAACTGTGGTTGAGTTCAACTGTAGTTGAGTCAACTTGTAGTTGTTGTTGAGTTCAACTGTGGTTGAGTTCAACTGTAGTTGAGTCAACTTGTAGTTGTTGTTGAGTTCAACTGTTGTTGAGTCAACTTGTAGTTGTTGTTGAGTTCAACTTGTAGTTGTTGTTGAGTTCAACTGTGGTTGAGTCAACTTGTAGTTGTTGTTGAGTTCAACTGTAGTTGAGTCAACTTGTAGTTGTTGTTGAGTTCAACTTGTAGTTGTTGTTGAGTTCAACTGTGGTTGAGTCAACTTGTAGTTGTTGTTGAGTTCAACTGTAGTTGAGTCAACTTGTAGTTGTTGTTGAGTTCAACTGTTGTTGAGTTCAACTGTAGTTGAGTCAACTTGTAGTTGTTGTTGAGTTCAACTGTGGTTGAGTTCAACTGTAGTTGAGTCAACTTGTAGTTGTTGTTGAGTTCAACTGTAGTTGAGTCAACTTGTAGTTGTTGTTGAGTTCAACTGTTGTTGAGTTCAACTGTAGTTGAGTCAACTTGTAGTTGTTGTTGAGTTCAACTGTGGTTGAGTTCAACTGTAGTTGAGTCAACTTGTAGTTGTTGTTGAGTTCAACTGTTGTTGAGTTCAACTGTAGTTGAGTCAACTTGTAGTTGTTGTTGAGTTCAACTGTGGTTGAGTTCAACTGTAGTTGAGTCAACTTGTAGCTGTTGTTGAGTTCAACTGTAGATGAGTTCAACTGTAGATGAGTTCAACTGTAGCTGAGTCAACTCGTAGTTGTCATTGAGTTCAACTGTTGTTGAGTTCAACTGTAGTTGCGTTCAACTGTAGCTGAGTCAACTTGTAGTTGTCATTGAGTTCAAGTGTAGCTGAGTTCAACTGTAGTCGGATCTAATTGAATGATATGCCAAACGTTTTACAGTCACCACACCACTTACCTGTCTGCTCTTGCTGCCACTAATGCTGGTTCATGGTCCTCGATCAACCGAGCCAGCAAAGAAACATATCTGTCCACATTTATTAATCCTGTTGAAAGCAATGAAACCTAACTTCATCTGTGGATCAAACCATGCAGTAATAAACATTCTTTGTAAAGCTACTGAACAGTACTGTATTGTGCTACTGTGTGTTTTACTATACAGTGTGGTTCTATCTTTTTCATCTCTAGATCAAACCAAAGCTACTAATAGTACTATACTGTAATGTTTTTAGTTTTCCTGTTCAGTGGGGTTCTAGTATTTTTATCTGTGGATCCAACTATACTGTCTGAGAATTCTTTGGAAAGTGCTGCATTGTATGTGGTAGCCTTGTATGAAAACAAAACAAAAATGACGTACACTGCTTACCTTCCATCCTACCTATAACTGTCATTCTGTTGTCCCGGAGACAAATCAGCGCTAAGAAAGGATAAGTGGCCTCACGAAGGGCACGGGATACTGTAGAAATGAATTTGAATAATTTATGAAAATTTTCATAGATGTGAACAGTTCACGAAACTGTTCACATATATGAACAGTTCAGTTCAGAACTGCAGAAGAAAGATTTGATAAGTGGGAGATCATCACGGTTATGTGAACAACTTAACCCTTTCATTCCCAAGGGGTCTCCATTTGACGAGTATTTAATCGTCTGGCGTTAGAGTTAAATCTATAAAGTCACTCTTGGGAGTGTAAGGGTTAAGCAGTTGCAAAGATAAGACTTGTGGCAAAAAATAAAAATAAGAAATGAACAAAATAAAATAAAAAAAAGGCTCAGGAATCCTGTCCATGCCTAATTTCTTCCAAGTTACTTGAGTGGCTCACATAACTGCAATGATATCTCACTTACTATTGAAAGATAATAAATTAAGACTGATAATTATAGCAAACTAATCTATTTAGGTACTAACCCATGTATGCCTAAAACAAATGCTTCATGATAGAATGGTTTTCAAAGGACTGTCATAAAACCAGAGCAGCCGATGAATGATTGTTTTTGTCAGTAAAGATACATGTATAGTTACATAATTAAGTTATCTCGCCTGCTGATGATAGTATTTCATTTTGAACTCAAAAACATTTCAAAAGGCGGCCCTTCACATAAGCCTCATTTGCTTCTCTGGGATCCCTTGCCTCATAGTCTTAATATTTTGTATCAACTTATTTATATGAGGTAGCAAATGGTAACCTCAATGAGACTTACTGAGACCCTTGTTTAAAAAGACTCTACTCTGCTCTGAGAGATTTTTCTCTGGGTACTCCGGTTTTCCCCTCTCCACAAAAACCAACATTTGATTTGATTTAGTTTAATATGATTTGATTTGATTTCATTTGTGCTTTACAGTGTCCCCAATTAGTGCAGCAGTGCTAAATACAGTTGACACTCAAATAAAGTTCATTATTATTATTATTAAAGTTCACTATTATCATTATTATTATTATTAAAATCTAAGACCATGACTAAACAATTTTTGAAAATCTAAGCTCGATACCCTGTGCCAACAAAAATCGAGCCTAAGACTTGATAATAATTTGGCTTTCGCCTCACAGCGATAAATGGAAGCTATACCTTTTGACAGAGACCCTTGGCTGTGATGACAAATACGAGACTTCTAGACTGAAATAAATGCACTTTTACAAGAGTTCAAGACTCTTCCCAAATGCTGCCAAGATTTTGAGATCAGTTGAAAACTTTGCAAGACCCAAGATTTTGGAGGTACCATTTGCCACCCCTTATAAATTATAGTTATGGCAAAATAAATGAAAAATTAATAAATAACTACATAAAGAAATAAAGAAGAAAGCTTCATTGGCCAATCAAACATTTTGACAAAGCTTTTAGGAGGGATTATTCTAAGCAATTTTATACAAAATTACCACCTGACACAAAATCCCAATCAAGGTTATAAAAAACAGTTTTGTAAACCACTACCTCTGTACCCTTCAGGGCTCTTCACATTTGCTGCCCAGAACAACATGTTTCCATTCACATACTCTCTAAACCCTTCATTCGCCAAGGTAGACCTGAAAATGTCAGATCAAGGGGAGGGGTTAAGGTGCACATACAGTTGCCCAGATATATTAATCCAAAATGTCAACATTGTAATTTTATTACTAATCATTATAATTATCATTATCATTATCAATATTATTATTGTTATTATTATTATTATTATTATTATATAATTCAACCAACTTTATTAAAAATATAATATATTATATATTATATATTATTGTTATTATTATCATTATTATTAATTATTATTATTATTATTATTCCAAAATCAATGTCATGCCCAAAAGAGAATAAATGCTGCAGACGGCATTTCTTAAATCTGATCCAGTGTTCGGTGTTCTAAAGTGTTCTAAACTGGACTGTTTATTAAACGGATTGGCAATCTGTTTAATAAACCTGTCCTACCATTTAATGGAAATTGCTTAAGAAGATAGCAAAACCATTTAAATGGGCAACCAAAACATGCCTCAGTTCTAACTGGAAAGCTATTTTAAAACCACTGTTTGAAAATAAAGCACAACAGAAGAAAGGTACTACAACACATGCTGTACATACCGACAGAACTCATCCGTATCTTGATGATCAGGGCAGTGGAGGTAAACCATTAGAAACCTTAATTCCCTCTTTGCATCATCCAAAGCCTGTGAAAGAAAAATTAAATAGATAGTCTAGGACTATGTGTGGCTACTGCAATTTTTTTTTCGTAATATTACTTTAATGCTATGCACTTATTTTATAGTAAGATTTGTCAAGTCATAATGCAACACTATTTTCAATTTCTAACATTTACTTGAAAAGTAACTGTAATTAGTCTGAGGTAATTGGGTCTGGTGTGGGTGCAAAATAAAGGAATGAACAGTGCTTGCACTGGACCCTTCTCCAAAATGCCAAAAATGCAGTGAAAATGTGTTCATCGAGTGACTATCGATGGACGTATTGAAATCGACATTACTGTCAGCCAGTTTCTGTTCGCAAACGTTCAGAGTTGTTTGTGATAAAAATAGAGTAGATTACTTCTCATCACTTGTTCTGCTTTTCAAATCATGTGTAGCTCGTTCGTAATGATCACATAATCATGTGTAATTGGTTACTGTCACACAGACTTACAACACGATGACGAAGTGGCCTCTACACAAGAAACGTACATTTATTTATTTCTTTTATTTATTTATTATTATATTGCCATACACACAAAATATACATGTAAAGTTTAAAAAGATGAGGCAAGGAAGCCCAAGAAAGTCAATACGGCTTATGAATAGAGCCACCTTTTAAGATTATGTTGTTTAATTAATAATTACAATGCTGACATCGGCAATTTAACTCTAAGTACATGTACAAACTTATACATTATCATCATATTAAGCACTTGACTCCCACCTCTACCACACAGCAAAAGCAACCACAGCAAAATCTTGATTTTGCCGCACTTTCTTTTAAATTTTGATTATGAATTGCTGCTCCACTTGCTGCGCTCACTCTGCGGCAATTATTTGACAATTATTTGTCAAAGGCGAAGTGATTATCGGTGACTATTCACCAAGACGAAGTCAAGGTGAATATTCACCGATAATCACTGAACCTGAGGCGAATAATTGTTTTAGTATAAATACACAGGTGATTATTTAAAAAAAGAAGACAAAGCATTTTATTTCATCAAAAGCGCGCGAACGACTGGCTGCCACTTGTCGATTATTATTGGCTGATAATCTGAGATAGGGAACCAATCAGAGGGCACGGTTTTGTATGATCACCTGAGTGTTTATACTAAAAAGTAATAATATTCCTTGCAGTGGTCAGCAGGGTTTGCAGCACCTGACTGTAGCTTCCTTGATAAAATGTAGGGTGCACTTGCCCATACTGTTCCTCATACTCTTCCTTGAACTTTAACACATCTTGCAAAGGTGTAGTTCTTGCTACAAAGAAAAGCAAGACGGAGAACTCTTATTCTGTCCAATAATAAGACAGGCCTTCTGACAGGGTGCGGGAAAAAAAAGAAAATTGTGCGGGTTTTAGGAGGCAAATTGTGCAGTAACAGACGGCGATTGTGTGGGATTGCGCAATCGTGTAAACAAACAAATATTCGATCACTGGGCCCAAAAAAAAAAACCGACATGGAGGAATGTCTGGATAAATGAAAAGTGCAACAATTGTGCTCTTAGTCTGGCGATTAAACATAAACAAAATTTCTATTTTGCCACAACTTTGGCCAAAGTTTGTATCAACAAAATCATGTTGCGTGACACGATCGATTAAGTTTATTCAACACCGTAATTCCCGGGCGTAATTCCGCTTCGAAATAGAATGTTTTCGACCAGAACAAGTTACTTTATGAAAAATCCCGACATTTTTGTACCTTCTTTGATACGTAGAGTGAATATTTTCAGAAATTGTGCGGGATTGTGCGGCTTTCATCGAATTGTGCGGTCCCGCACCCGCGCACCCTGTCAGAAGGCCTGGTAAGACATTCAGTCAATGGTACATGTAATTAAATAAATAACAATTACATTACAAAATGCGTATGAAAGTACTGTACAAGATACTTTCACCTTGGGAGGCTTCAATAAAATACATGTATCACAATCATTTCTCTCTCTGAGCCTAGGACAATGAGACTGACTAGAGAGTGGAAATGAGAAAAGATAGGACTGGCCAAGAAGCATAGAAAGCTTAACACATATAGCTAAAAAATTTATTGAACAAAAATAATTTTAATAAGTGTGCACTTACCTTGAAAAGAGCCAGGCCATATAAGGGTCGCTGAAAAAAAATATTAGTAATATGCTGTAAATGTTAAAATTAAAGTTAATTCCCTTTACTGCAATTTTAATTATTAAAATCAAACTTAATTCATCAGAAATAAAGAATATTAACTGAAGTATAAAGTACAATAAAAATGGTACTGACTAGGCTTATGAACAGCAGAACTGCATCCTTATTGTAAATAAAAAAACGGAGAATTTTGTTATTATGAAATGTGTAACAATATATTATATGAAGGGCTGAGAGCAGAACTGTGTTATGTCTAATTTTGGACCTTTTTGTAGCCAAAATTGGCTGATTTTTTTGCATGTGGCCTTTGATTCTCTAGAAAAGCATTACTCTGTATTTCTTATTTTTCATTTAAAGTGGCCAGCTATTCCAGGCAAACTTTACCTATAAATCCTATGAGGCTTGATATTGAACCGGAGGCAAATCTTATGGGAAACATAGGTAAGGACAAAAGCCAAAGAAACCACCCTTGCTGAAAATAAAAACAAAAAGAGAGAGAAAGAGAGAGAGAAAAGAGACAAAAATTTCAACTTGTGATAATCAATTTTGTCCAGATAAAAGTTTTTTTTTTTTTTTTACCTGACAATAAGAGACTTTCTAACACCGGCAACTGAACTTTACAAAATAATGAGAATTAAATCACACATGAGCTACATGTCCTAGTAAACTGAAACAATGATTTTATACAACACAGACAGGTTGCTTTTCATTTACATGTACCTCATACCAAAACAAGATATTATTTGAATATCTGAAGAAGACTAGCAGTAAGCAGTCGAAACATCATGACCGCCACCCAAGTGACTCTGTCCTGAGACCATAGAACTAATTTTTATTAGTATAAATACTCAGGTGATTATACAAAATCGAGCGCTCTGATTGGTTCGCTATCTCAGATTATCAGCCGATAATCAACTCCACAAACAAAATGGCTGCCAGTCGTTCACGCCCTTTTGATTAAATGAATTTTTTTCGTGTTTTAGAATGCTTTTCTTTCCTTTTTTTGAAATAATCACCAGTTTATTTATACTAAAACAATTATTCGCCTCAGGCAAATTCTTCATCAAGATATTATTTGCTAACCATAAAAACTGGAGTGAACTCTTTCCAGTATGACTCACTCTATCTTGACTTTGTTCTGGTGATACCATGCAAACAAACCAGGAGCACATTACCCAGAGCGTGCAACTCCCATACTGGGTCTGTGAAACGGCGTTTTAACAAGTAAGGTTGTTTTTAGATTGTCTCTCCCGCGAATTGGTTTGGGAGAGCCAATCACAAGCTAGTACATGATTGATATGTAGCATGATAACTGCCGGTAGTGACAACGAACATAGCCGACATACACAAGTCTTCATCGGAGTGTTCGGACAGCATTTCTGACGATAGTCAAGGTATTTTACACAGAGAGTAGTAGCTCCGATGACATATTCTGAGACAGCGGAAACAACTTTTTTGCGCGGAAGAGGGCTCTAAAAATAACCTTACTTGTGAAAACGCCATTGCATAAACCTATAGCAGTTGCACGCTCCGGGTAATGGGTTCCTGACAAACACAGAATCAACAGGGGAAACCAGAGTGAGCTAACACTGGGAAAGTTGCACTGGTGTCATGTTAACACCATTTTAAAGTACCTGGGATGAGTGGTACAAATCCGCAGTTGTTGAACTTGTCCAATCCCTGGCTGGGAATTGGTCTTGATTGACAGCATTTAGTTCTCCATCCACTTCATCATTCTCTTCATCCCAACTGTCCCTGTGAGGGTGAAACACTGCTTCGCCACCTTCAGCTTCATTCAAAGTGTCTTGAACTGCAGTCTGTAGCAATTACAATACTATTTCAACCCTTTCTCCCCAAAAGTAACTTTACAGATTTTACTCTGGCCAAGGCCAGACAATTTTACTCCTCAAAGGAATACCCCTTTGAGATTAAAGGGTTAATACAGGGAACTCACAATAACTTGCACTCTTGCCAACTCAAATCTCATGCTAATCTAACCAAAATCTATTTCCACTGGATTTCTGCCATACATATTTACATGTACCGTAGTGTTACCCTCCATAACTCAAAGTCTTAATAGCTCAAACCTCCCTCTAACTAAAAGCAATTGTTGTTTCCCTTCAGGTTATTTCCTTAATAATTTTACCTTCAATAACTTAAACCATGTCTGTCAACGGGTGAAAACTCAAAATAACCAGTGTGCTGTATTAGCCCAAAACACCGTGTCTATTTTGAAGCAGAAGTGTAACTTTGGGGTGCACTTTGCATTGTATTTTCATAAAGCTTTGTTGCTTAACTCTTTATTCCCGGTTATTTGTTCTGAACTCCCGAGAACTGAGACAGCAACTTTAAGAACTCTGAATAATAATAGCTTATTTCTATAAATAGGATACTGTTTTATGTTTGACTTCACGTGGTATACGTACAGTAGTAAGCTACTCAGTATAATTAGAAAAATAAAACTATAGTTTATGGTGAAAATTTATTCCTAACGGGCGAAAACATATGGCTGGTTGTCGATTCTTATTAAAGATTGTTAAAAAGTATTACAGTGGACTAAATTTGTTTCAACAACAGGTGAAAATAGAACTAAACAACACCTCGATATCCCAGTTATGACGTTCAAGAACGGCTCGACACTCTTCCACGTCCACGTAACCAGTTATATCCTACCAAAAAAAACACCTTATTAAAACGTATGTTTAAATTTACACTAAACAAGGACAGAGGTTGGTTGTACAAACCTGAAAATGTTGCAAAATTTCCATTCGTGAAGCTGAAGAATCGTCCGCCTCTGCCATTTTGTTTCTTATTACCCACAGTGCAGCTGAAACGACGTGCCACGCACGTACCCCTCCCCCATTACAAAGTCATTTTCTGAGCCCGCAATATTGCTAATCGCTGTTTTTCGAGAACGAGGTTGATATTTCAACATGGCGACATCGAAGAGTGCGAACACGTACAATAGACAAAACTGGGAAAATTCGGTAAGAAAACTATCCCAGGGCGCACATTTAGTATAAGAATAGTAAGAAAATATCCAGCGTCTTCTACTGCACCGTCTATTTGCCATTTCTGCACGATCAGCGCGGTGGATTTCTCTTTCGAGCCTCTCGGACCAACATGCAAGCATGGTTGATCGTCGCTTGAAGCTTTTTAGCCCAAAGCCAGTTTCTACAGCACAGTTTGGATAATTTGCTATAAAATGGCAATCGCTCTTACACTAGCTGATATACATGCAATTCTTGATCTGAATGTTTTTTTGGAGCTATTTACATACAATTACAAGGGAATTTTTTTAATGTTTCTTCGTAGGAGTTCCCCATCCTGTGTCAGACGTGTCTTGGAGACAACCCTTACATACGAATGGTACGACATACAGTAGTTGTCTGTGGAGTTGGATCGTTTGTCTGAGAATAACTGGGAGTAACTGCAGAATACCCTGCCATTTTGACTTCGTTACTGGCTGTTGTTGACTATGGTGACTGACGTTTTGACAACCTTAAAGGAAGGTCGTAATCAGAGTCAAGCGAAGTGTCGTGAGTTGGTGGTTGACGAAAACATCAGTCGACGTCATCAACAACAGTTGTTTTTAGAACAACTAACACCACGGTGATCAAACTTGACAAACAATTACTGGGACTCCTGAGTTCAAACTGTTAACAGGTCTATAGTAGGAGCAACTTTAGAATACCCCGCCACTTCATTTACATGTATCGGTTTGCCGGATTAGCTTGCTAGTGGCAATTACATTATTTAACTTTAGGTTAAAGGTTTCTTTTGAAGAACGAGGCCATTTACAATGGACTCTATTGTTATTCATTACAGTATTACATTGCAGTAGTTGATAAGTTTATTTTCTTTTTGTGAATTTTGGTCTTTGCAGTTGCTGTTCAAAAATTGTGTTTACACATCTTAATTTCTTCTCAGACTTGATCTTTAGAGCCCAAATTAAAGAAAGATGCTCAAAGAAACTACACATATTTTGCCCATAATAGTGCTGCCTCGTATCTGTAAGGTATATAAAGAAAACTAATGTTATTTTGTATTTTTGTCTCCTCCAGACACGTGAAACGTATGGCAGAGAATGTAAGGTAGGTTTATTGGCAGCTTTTTTAGAACTATAAGATTTCTCTTTCATCTCCAGATCTGGATCTGGTGATCATCTGGTTAGCCTAACCCTAAGTAACTAATGTCAGTAGTGATGGTGATGATGACTTCTGCTACAGGTTGTCGAAATATCAGTCAACATCAACAACAGTTCTTTCCAGAATGATCGACCCAAACAAAGAACTACAGGGACTCCTGGGTTCAAACCATTTACAACTAGAAACTCCTAGCAAGAACTACAGGTTTTGAGCATTATAAATTAGAACAACACAGTGTACGTCTACAGTAATTTTATATTAATACAGTTTCTACAGTAATTTTAGTAGCTTAGCCAGTGTATCTGAAGTGAATTGTTGATGTCATTTGACGTTTGGTGAGAGTCATAGTAATTTGAAGTCGTTTTATTTAATTCACTCTGGACCATTTCTGTAGATTTGTGCGCGACCCTTTACAGTGTTCCGCTGGTGTCCAGGAGCCCGGATGAGATTCAAAAAGACAGAAGTCTGCCAAACATGTTCAAAATTAAAGAATGTATGCCAGACATGCCTACTAGACCTTGAATATGGTGAGTACTGCAACAGTAAAAATACTGTAGTAATTGAATTAGGTCTGGTTGTAATTGCCTACCTGTAAGTGGCCTTTGGGATTATTTTTTTGACATATTTATTTTTCTATTGTCTGTGTCACTGTTAGGTTTGCCAGTCCAAGTCAGAGATCATGCCCTTGGTTTGAAGGATGATGTTCCAAAATCTGATGTGAACAAAGAGTATTACACACAGAATGTTGAAAAAGAGGTTTGTACCATAGCAGCGAGTTAATGTGTTTTTTATCCTTAAACCATTAAGATTTCGGAATCCTTGAATTTGATTGTTGCATTAGCTGAGCACTTATTTTTCAGTAATTATTCTGTAGAGTTGTAATGGGACTGATGGCTGTTATCGCACACTTGCATCAGCCAATGATACTAAGCACTCGGCTAAATCCACCAATCAAAGAATTAATTAGATGAAACATAGCAAAAACCACTTATGCTGCAAAACTGGAGATTAATTTTTCCAAAATGGGCAAACTTAACTTGGATAATAATTTGATATTAAGAGCTTTTTTCGAAGTAAATGCAATTGTTTTCCTTGGAAATGATCGTGATTATGATAATGATTAGGATTATTATACAGTTTTATGTTATTTATTTTTATTGTGATTTATACTGATATTAATTATGGACAGAGTAAGATTATGACCAAAATAATAAATTATTGGGCGACAGTCAGTATTACAAATAGTGAGACATGTAGCTAGGAAATGGAAAATGGCACACATGTAAACTTGAGTAACAACAATACATGTATGATTTCGTTGCCTTGAATTTTTGCAGTTGGCAAATTCAGATGGAACAACACCAGGGGGAACACTGGGAAAAGCAAATGCTCCAAGTGACTTGCTGCTGAAGCTGGCAAGAACAACTCCATACTACAAGAGAAACAGACCTCACATCTGCTCATTCTGGGTCAAAGGAGAATGCAAACGTGGAGACGAGTGTCCTTACAGGTCTGTCCCTATCACTTTAATAGCATTATTCTATAGAAAAATTAATTGTCTGATGAATGAATTCCACCTTACATTTCATGGAAAAGAACAGCATCACTTGAATTGCAAAGTGATGAAGACCATATCAATTTTTCAAGTGAAGTTTAACGTAGACTACACAAGTCTGGCTCTGAATTTTTGTTGAATTGCATATTTTAGAAAACCAAAGTACTTGTTACTTTGTTTTGCTGTCAATCTGTCTGTTCCTGATACGAAAATTTAAGGCACTAGTGCAATTCCATGCTAAATTACCCTCACTTTACAAGCCAATGAGAATGTGAGCTTTCTACGACTTTAATATGCGATTCTAAGGATAGACAGAGACATGTAGCCCATATGTTTAATAAGTACCATAAGCTTATGCAAACATAAAGCTACATGTAAGCTTCACAATCAGAGAATAATATGTAAAGAATGCAAAATGTAAATAACACAGAGCAGCAAAAAAGTAGGCTACAAGTGAAAAAATTATTCTTGCAGGAAACAGATGTCATTTTCTGAAACTTGAAAAGCTTTACTTGCTACAGAAACTCAGATCTGTCCCTAACAAGTCAAATTGTTAATTGTGAGGGTGAAGTTCATTTCATAAAATTCAACCTTTTCTTAGCAGACCAAAAATAACCGAATGACCTATTCTGCGGTTGGGTGTTTGTGCTGAGCTCATACCTATGTGAGGGCGGTCAAACTCTCAAAACTATGCTACATTGTAAATCAATAAGCCACCTTCTCTAGTATGAGCCATTCAACCCCCCCCCCCCAACCCAAAAGGGACCTTGACTAGATGACCCCCCAGGTTGCTGAATAGAAGATTAACAGTAATTGTGACATTTTTCTGGTAGACAGGATATGCCCACAGATCCAAATAAGCCACCTTCTCTAGTATTAGACAACCAACATCCCCCCCCCCCTTCCACACAAAAGGGACCTTGACTAGATGACCCCCCAGGTTGCTGAATAGAAGATTTACAGTAATTATGACATTTTTCTGGTAGACATGATATGCCCACAGATCCGAATGACCCTCTGGCAGATCAGAACATCAAAGACAGATACTACGGAATGAGTGATCCAGTAGCGACAAGACTTCTGAAGCAGGCTTCATCCATGCCGTCGCTGGAACCACCGTCTGATAGGTCAATTACAACACTCTATGTAGGAGGGCTTGAAGGGAAGGTTGAGGAAGGAGATTTAAGGTAAAGAATGGTTAGGTTCATCCTCGGGCTGACACTCTTAATGCAACTCATCCAACACTCACCTTTTTGATCCTTTAAATGATGTTTGAAAGATCGGGATACAAATTATTACGGTTTTGAATTCAGACACAAGGTGCAAAAGGTGATCAGCTGAATGATTATCATGTGTGGCTTTCTAAACCAACCAATTGAAGGGATGTGTGGAATAAAACCCTAAGTGACTCTTGATCCAGTATCAAATTCTCCCTTCAGTTTCCAAGCAAATACAGGGTAAATTGGAAGGAGAATTGAGGAGTTGATCAGTGGCCACTTGGGGCTTTATTCCAGACTCCCCTTCAATTGTGACTATCTGGCATTCATTTTCCTCAGCTTAATTGGTGCAGAAAAAATGCATGTCCACTATATTAATGTGTAAGCATCAGTTTCTGATGGGTTCTTCAAACTGTATGCATCTTTTTGATTGGCCAGAATAGTAATATTCATTGGTTTGAGTTTCACAACAGATATAAATTGAAAACTGCTTTCTATATACATGTGTGTTTGTGTGTGTGGAAGTGACTGAATTATGGTTAATGGTGGTGACAGAATTCTAATAAAATCTGCCGGTATAGGTTGGCATGAGCATCATGGCACTCATTACAGTACCTTTATAGACCAAATGCATAAATGAGTACAGACAAAAAATTCTTTTTTTATTTGCTAATTTACATGTATATGCTAACTAACACCACGCTCAAGCAACATTTCTTTTGAATTCCTTCCATGCAAACAAATTTGCTAGCGAGTCTAATTAGCACATGAACAAAAGAATATTGTTTTGGCCGCGATTTATGCATTCGGACTATCTGTTGACCTGGTGGTCAAGTTTATGTGAGTGGCATTATGTAGAGAGGATCATTAAGTTGTAAAACAAACTGAAACTTGTATATATTTTACATTTTTTTTTTTTTGCAGGGATTACTTTTACCAGTTTGGTGAGCTTCGTTCCATCACCATGGTCCCACGTCAGAACTGTGCCTTTGTCTGTTTTACATCGCGGCCAGCAGCAGAAACAGCAGCTGAACGCTCCTTTAACAAACTTATCCTCAAGGGGAGACGACTTAAAATTATGTGGGGAAAGTCCCAAGGACAGCAGCCTACCCCTGGAAAGCAGGGGGGTACCCCCCTAGCTCCTGTACCTGGATTGCCCGGAGGTCAGTTGTCATAATATCACTTTTTTTTCTGCAAATTTGTTCCATGCACAGCAGCACCAGTACAGAAGAACTGAACAACATTAGGATCTCAATTTCTCGCACCTCCAAGGGAAAAAACATTGGATCAAGTTGTTGGGAGTGCAAGTTATCGAGGGTAAAATTACATAGAAAGTGACCTGAAGGGAAACGAAAATTGGTTCAAGTTATTGGGAGGTTTGGGAAATTGGGATCGTTTTGTACAGTATAATTGAACAGTAGCTTTCAAAGAAGGTATTATAAACACTTTGTGTTTAAGTGCTGACCTTGACTTTTTGGTTTTCATCATTCAGCTCTACCTCCTCCGCCAACAGAAGAGAAGGACCAACCAAATTACTTCAACCTCTCCACATCATCAGCACCAGACACATCAGTGCTTCCTATTCCCCCCACCCTCCCCCCTCCACCTAGCCAGGTCCCCCCTGGTTTACCCCTTCCTCCTATGGGTCACCCACTACCACCACCTGCAGGTGGGTTCACAGGTCCACCTCCCTTCGGTCATCCACCATTCAGACCTCCACCTATGCCATTTTATGGAAGACCACCTCCTCCTCATATGCCCCCTCCTCCTCCTCCGAGGTATGGCATGCCTCGCCCACCTCCTGGACCCCCACCAATCCACTACCCATCGCAGGACCCTCACAGGTTGGGAGCAGGAAAAGGTGGCGAAGGAGGCCCTCGTCAACCAGCTCCTGCATCTGCCAGTTCCTAGGATGTTTCTCTCAGATGCAGGCATCCAGAAGCAAAAACGATATGCACAACTGAAGTTCAATTAGATTCTATTGCACCAACTGTTTTTCTATTTTTATTCATAATAAGTGTAGACAAGCGAACGTTTCAAGGTTCTCAAGTTTTCTTGAAAGTGTTCAAGATGCCACTTTTAGTCAAAAGTAGTATCTGTGGAATTTTGCTTCTCTAGTTCAATCAACAAACACACTTGTTCTGTGAAAAGATTGCCGACAGTAAAAAGTGTGAAAACAATTCTCTAGTAAGGAAGATGCATTTAGCAAAATAACACAAAAAATGGGTTTCAGTTACTGATCTTTTTAACTCTTTTATTTCTTTCCCTTGTAATATTATTATTTTCAGCTTTTAATATATTGAGATTTTTTGGCTTCAAGTGTTGTGCTCAAGACAAAGGAGTAAATCAACATACTGTTTATTTATCGCCCAAAGAGGAAAATCAATCATTGCACGGTTTTGGTAAATGGTTAAAAAATTAATCCCAGATTGAAGATGACTTGGGCATTCAGTGCATGTCGTCACTTGTCTTGCGATGAAACTTTCCATAAGTGTAGCGTTTCCCACAGCGCCAAATTGCCTCTATTAGCCGACTGAAGCCGGTATCTTTTGGCTGTAGACAAAGGTTCAAGTAATTCTCAGTGACAAAAGACCAGTGGAAAAAGTACTGTGCTACAGTACTGTTTGTTTTACAGTACAATGTGGATCAAACCATGCTGTGTGACCATTCTTGCTTTACTATACAGTATGGTTCTGTCTTTTTTATCTGTGGATCAAACCATGCAGTTTGACCATTCTGTGGAAAGCTACCAAACAGTATTGTACTGTGGTACTGTTTGTTTTACTATACAGTGTGGTTCTAACTTTTTCATCTGTGGATCAAACCATGCAGTGTAACCATTCTTTGGAAATCTACTGAACTGTACTGTGGTACTGTTTGTTTTACTAGACAGTGTGGTTCTAACTTTTTCATCTGTGGATCAAACCATGCAGTGTGACCATTCTTTGTAAAGCTACTGAGCAGTACTGTACTGTGGTACTGTTTGTTTTACTATACAGTGTGGTTCTAACTTTTTCATCTGTGGATCAAACCATGCAGTGTGACCATTCTTTGTAAAGCTACTGAACAGTACTGTACTGTGGTACTGTTTGTTTTACTATACAGTGTGGTTCTAGCTTTTTCATCTATGGAATGCTACTGAACAGCACTGTACTGTGGTGCTATTTGTTTTACTGAAGAGAGGAGGCTACCCAGATGCCAAGAAAGGCTTATGTATTTACAGTTGTACAATAATTATGCAATGTTGTCCTTACATTTTCTAATCCTCTCACTAGCTGATTTTTGATGACTACAATCAACTCTCTGTGACTCAAGACACCATCATCTGAAAAAAAAAAATGTAAGACTATATCATTGGCAAACTACAGATGGAATATACAGTACACATGTATTTATCTAACCCTTTTGCTCAGGGTAGTAAAAGTTGGTCCATAGAGAAAAATGCTCAAGCAAGGAAATTGTATGTTCTCTCTTATTCAATAAGAATCTGTTAAGATAATGAAGATATTTTTAGTCACCGGTTTTGCCCAAGCTAACCCTTTACCACAGAGAATACCTGTCATTTTCATAGCTCTCTATATATATTAAAGCACAGAATTCTGTTTTGTGTTCTGTCATTTACTCAAGAATGGACTCTATTAGGAAATAGTGACAATTGTTGGCCAGTACTAATCATTTAGGAATCTTGTTTGTCACAGTAGAGAGCGTACCATTTTCATCGAACATCTTGTACACGACATTAACCACGTTGTCTCTCAAATGCACGTCTGCCACAGTCTTGGCAACCTGTTTAAGAGTTTCTAAAAGAACAAAGCGAGTCAAAGTTAAACAAGCCTGGGTGCACAATTGTACAGCACAGTGAAAAAAATTTAGATAGCATAGTCTTGCACCACACCACTCAATTCTGAACAAGAACAGAAGTTAAATACCGGTATTAAACCAAAATTACATGTACCTGGATCAATAGCTTTGCTTGCTGCATGGTGAAAACTCAAGGCCATGTCAGCATCCAAAATGTTTCTCATAAAAGTGAAGAAGTCTAAATAATCTTTGAAAGTAATTCCCTAGTAATAAAATGGAGAGACATAAATCATAATAATTATGATTAGAAAACATTCCTAAGAAGATACACGCACTGATTGGTTAGAATTCATGTTTCTGATCTATAACTTGATAGAAACACAGAACTAGCATGAGCTGTTGACGTAATGATGACGCGACCAAAGAGAATTTACATTTTGGTCATCAAAGTTAAAAAATTGTTTTCCTTTTTTCGTCATGTTGTTTTCTAAAAGAAATAGGAAACATGTTCTCTGTGTTTCTATCAAGTTAAAGAAACACTCGTGAAAGTTTGGGAGAATTCGAAAAAGCTGTGGAAACACTTGCCTGCTGCTCATGATCCCACAGCATTTCTCATTCTCCCAAACTTCCACTCGTGTTTCCATAACTCGATAGAAACACGGAAAATGTTTTCTGTTTCTCAAATATAATTTACCAGCCTGTTAAAGTATAATTACAACAGTATTATTACATGTGCTACATAATCATTATCAATGATAGATTGACTATTTCATCTGCAATGAACAATTGGGCTTAACTTCACTCCCACCAGTGATCAGCATGGAACTTCTCCATACAAGAACAATGCAATGAATGGTTAACTGTTAACAAGAATTACAGAAATGGTCAACTAAGACTCATATATAAATTGACCTGACACCAAATTCTCCAAGCTATAAACTTAAAACCAAATGTATGTCAGTCACTTGAGAGAATTGTTACTCAGATCTTGTATCCGTGCTTGTTAATGAGGTTGTACCCAACAACAACAACAAAAAAAACAGGGCAAGCATGAATAAATATTTGGTTGATCTGCATTTCGTGGGTTTTGACAGTTTTCCAAGTGGCGTTCAGAAGAAAACTTAGTGGTGAACAATAAAGACAATTAATAGAGTGTTTGTGTCTTGGAACTATCGGTCTGATAGTTGCCCCTTAGAAATTTGATGTTCTTAAAACTAGCATACGTGTATTAAAGAACATCAAATTTCTGTGGGGCAATCAGCCGATAGTTCCACAATTATAGAAACCCTCTATTGTTCAAATAGGCCCTTGGCTAATATGCATACAAAGTACCAAGAGAGTCTCAATTTATAGTGAAACCCACAAAGAAAACCTACAAATAAGGAAACCTGGACAGAGAGGCCCCATCAAACATGGATTGAGACACCTTCAATTTAAGCAGAATAAAAAAAAAGTCTACTTCAATCTGCATTTTGCTGTACACATTTGACTTAGATTGAAAAATATATAACCGGCCTGTAATAATGAAAACTTCCAGTAGTAGCTTGTTCAGTCCTCACTGGACAAAATATTTATCTTCCTCAGTCTATTCTACACTACTTTACTATACCTTACATCTATTTACTATTGACTAGTACTCTGTGTTTTTTCCTGACCTGGGAATTTTCCTTGAAAGCTTTCTTAACTTTCCGCAGAATTTTCTGTTTCTTCTTTTCATGAAAGCTTGAATAGGTCAGAAGCATGTCTGCAAACTCCCATTCTGTAATCTTTTTATCTACTGGATCATAGGACATGAACTGGAAAGAAGGAAAAAGATATTACACCAAAGTAAGATAATAGCAGGGCTAAAAATTAACTCCAGTGCTTGGTGGTCAGTCAAGCCATGCAGTAATTCCTTGAATTCTTAGTGGCCCATCCCAAAATGAAGTAGCCCTCGATTTTTTTTTCTTTTTTTAGAGTCACGTGGCAATCACAAAATCAAAATGGCGTCTAATGTGAATCGCTTGTGAAATCACTGTTAAAACGGGTTGGAATTTCCAACCCGTTTTAACAGTGCATTACCGCTGTGTGACTACCGCGTGGTCACACATCGGGCATTCGGACCTTAACTTTTGGTAGCCCTGGTCAGGTTTAACTCGCCACTGGCGACCGTGCGACTGCCAATTTTTTAGCCCTGTAATTATTGGCTGTGCCACAATGGAAATAAGACTTTAAAAAAACACTGGCTTTTCAAAGAATGTGTAGCTGGAGCAACAGCAGTTCTGTTAATCTGTGATTATTTTGTCGAGAGTTTTGAGGATGATGACGACTGCTATTTTTAATTACCTCAAGATACATCACTTCTTTTTGAAGCTTCTTTTGAAATTCAATAAACCTCTTTGAGGTCAGTCTCTTCTCACTATTCCTTCCAAAGAAATACTCCTTGAGCCCACTATTCACTTGACCAGAGATCACACTCCCAGTTACTGTATGATCACGGTGCCGCATTCCAGTTGGCGTCATGCTGAACAGTGTATTCTGTACCTACAGAACAAAGGCAAGCAGAAATAAAATATATTAGAAAATACTAGACTGTCAGACCAAATGAAAGTGCCGGTCTAAAAATTCAGTCAGCATACAGGCTCATACATTTGTCAGTTTTAATGGTGTAGAAGTTAAACATCTATTAAACATTTGACAATCTGTTTGGCTCACATGATACCCACTATCATTTTTAATAATAAGTATAAATATATGATGAGTAATAAAAGCGCCCCTGATTTGTAATGGTAATCATACAGTTTCAAGCTCAATTTGATTTATTTGCACAACTGAACTTTTTGAAAAACTCACAAGTACAATTAATAATTATACATGAAAAAAAAAATTGATTTGTCCATTAGAAGTCAATTCATGTAGGTGTGTGGTTTAAAATGTTTGGCACTGGTATTACATATTTAACACTGGTGTTACATTTAAACTACACTACTCTTAGCTAATCTCAAATGAGTAATTTTTTTAATATGTATATTATTTAAGAAATAGAAAACATGTACCGTGTTCCTATCGAGTTATAGAAACACGAGTGAAAGTTTGGGAGAACGAGAAATGCTGTGGGAACACGAGCTGCAGGCGAGTGTTTCCACAGCTTTTTCGAGTTCTCCCACATTTTCACGAGTGTTTCTATAACTCAATAGAAACACGAAGAACATGTTTTCTATTTCTTTTAGAAAACACTGCGACGAAAAAAAGAAAAACAACTTGTTAACTTTGATTATCAAAATGCAAATTCTCTTTGCTCGGATCACTATTACGTCAACAGCTCGTGCTAGTTCTGTGTTTCTATCGAGTTATAGAAACTCGAATTCTAACCAATCAGTGTGCGTATTTTCTTAGGATTGTTTTCTAAAATTAGATAAATTAATCATTTCATAGTCATGTAGCAGAGAATCAATGAAAGTAAATTGCTAGATTACTAATGATTATCATTAAATGCTCAAGCCAATACTTTAGATCTATTAATGATATGGTTCAACAGACTCAAATTGTGATTAACCATAACATATTGTCCTGTGAAATAAAATAAAAATTTTATAATACCAAGAATCTTGACTAACCTTCTCAAATTCCAATGGAGATACTTCTCCATCACCATTTAAGTCAAACATTTGGAAAGCAATTTCAAACAATCGAGGAGGGACTGTTAAAACACATAATTGAGAAAACAGAAGCCATTAGAAGTCATTATACATGGTACAGTTGGTAGTTGGTGGATTTAGAATAATGATTCACTGTATGTTACAAGAGACTTACGCGATAAAACTGTGAGAAGAAAAATGTAGTCTGAGAAAGAAATTAGACCATATTCTCCCATCTTCAAGAAAATGCTTTCTTGTCCCAGGTCCACAGACAGATCACCTTTATATTTGTGTTTCTGAAAGGGAGATATTTATAAAGTTGTTTAATATTGATAACACAGTTATTAATTAATAGGACTGAATTATACCATCTTTACTGTCAATAGATCACTCAATAGTAATTAATAATTAATATTGATCAAACACAAAACAAAGACATCGGATAAAGAAACAAAACAATAAAAGTCATCACTTCTGCAAAACATAACGTACAAGCTCAGTCCTAGTTGAGTTGCTACATTTTACCTCTGGATTGAATCTCTCGTGTTCATCAAGCCCTAAACCTGGAAAAAAAATTGCAAAGGGGTTAATGAATGCTGCCTAATGAAACAGAAAAAAATGAAAGCAAAAACTTTCAGTAGAATCCACAATACAACATTGCCCCTCACATTAACTACTATTTGCTGACTGAATCAAGGTAATATGATTCAACACAGGTATAAATCTAGAGCCACACAGCTCAAACCATTTTGCACCTGAAGAAGACACTACACAGGATCGAGTGACACTGAGTATAGAGTACTAGAGTGAGACGCCACAAATATTTAAATTTTTGAAATTGTGGGATTTTTTAAGATGTTTGCAAAGATCATTATAAAAAATCCCTACAGGCCACAAATCAGCCTCTCATTTCAATTTTCAAGTGAGATAGTGTGACTTTTATGCTCCAAGGATTTGTAGTGGTTTGGTGAAACATAACATTAGTCATATCTCATCTCCAAATTGCTATAAGATGCTGATTTTTGGCAAGTAGGAATTTTTCATCATGCTTCTTTCAAATATCGCAACAAATCCCATCACTTTAGTACTCTATTGAGTAAAAAGTTTCAATTCTATGACCCATCGATAACTTCTGGATCAGTAAATTGAAACTTTTCAAGTTACATTGATTTCGTTTACTAAACCACCTGTAGCATATTGCTTGACCACCACTAAATCAAATCTTATCTAACTGTTGAACTTTGTACTAGTCTAACAAAGTGGTATCAAAAAGCAAGAATAAAAGAAACAAAATAATTACCTTCTGGCTGTATCTTTCCTGGGGTCAAAGACCTCACAAAATCTTCAGGCGTCATATACACTTCATTTAGCTCTGCCCCGTGATGAACTACTTTCAGTGTTGCAAAATATCTGAACACTTTGTCTGGTGTGCTGTATTGGCGAATACGGTTCTCGTATTCAATAATCTAATAAATAAAAAACAGTTTAAACAGTTGCTATCAAAGTTCTGCATATTCTTAAAATGTCAGGAAGGTGCAAAAGTGTGATCCCGCGTGGGGGGGGGGGGGGGCACTCGATACATCCCTGGGTGGGGAGGTGGGAAGGTGCAGCGCACCCCCTCATACCCTGACCCTGTTTAAGACAGAATTCCGATTTTTGATACCCTGTTTAAGACACTCAACCTGAAACCATACCCTGTGTAAGACAATAGTATCAATGCCAAAGTCGACGGAAGTCAATATTAATTAACATTAGAGCTTGTAAACATATTGCTGTTTATCGTCCAAGAAAAGATATCCTGTTTAAGACAAAAATTGATAAATCGATACCCTGATTAAGACAAAAATGATAAATTCAATCCAAAGATCCCTTCAATTTGAGGAGAGAATCCCAAAAAAATTGTGCTTCACAAAATATTAACAGACATTAACACCAACTGAAAATCAAATAAATGTAGATGAACTGGATATCAATATCTGTGGCTATTATGCATTTTTTTACAACAAGCCGTCCCTGAAATGTTAATCTGTAGTAACATTTTCTGACAAAATGTGCCTGCAAAACACACTTCCCAAGTGTTTTCATTCAATTTAAGACTTCCTGAAAACCAAAATAATCTTCCCTACCTATCTGATGTTTTACATCAGGTGCATCCACCATCCCTGGAATTTACTCCCAGTACCCTCAAACCTACCACCCCTGAGAATTTTTACCCACGGAAAACCCCACACAACATCTCTGGGATTCACCCACAAGACCTTCACACACCACCCCTGGGATTCACACAAAGAACCCCCACAAACCACCCCTGGGATTCACCCTCAATACCCTCATACACAACCCCTGGGATTCACACACAGAACTCCCGCAAATCACCTCTGGGATTTACCCACATAACCCCTACACACCACCCCTGAGATTCACCCTCAGTACCCCCACACACCATCCCTGGGATTTACCCACAGAACCCCTACACACCACCCCTGGGATTTACCCACAGAACCCCTACACACCACCCCCAGGATTAACCCACAGAACCACCATACACTACCAATGGGATTTACCCATGAGACCCACACACACCACCCCTGAGATTCACACACAGAACCCCCACAGACCACCCCTGGGATTCACCCTCAGTACTTTCATACACAACCCCTGGGAATCACACAGAACTCCTGCACACCACCTCTGGTATTTACCCACAGAACCCCTACACACCACCCCTGGGATTTACCCACAGAACCACCATACACTACCACTGGGATTCACCCATGAGACCCACACACACCACCCCTGAGATTCACACACAGAACCTCCACACACCACTGCTGGAATTCACTTTCAGTACTCCAACACACCACCCCTGAGATTCACACACAGAACCCCCACAAACCACCCCTGGGATTCACCCTCAATACTTTCATACACAACCCCTGGGAATCACACACAGAACTCCTGCACACCACCTCTGGTATTTACCCACAGAACCCCTACACACCACCCCTGGGATTTACCCACAGAACCCTTACACACCACCCCCGGGATTAACCCACAGAACCACCATACACTACCACTGGGATTCACCCATGAGACCCACACACACCACCCCTGAGATTCACACACAGAACCTCCACACACCACTGCTGGAATTCACCTTCAGTACTCCAACACACCAATCCAGGGATTCACACACAGAACCCCCACACATCATGTCTGGGATTCACCCTCAGTACCTCCACACACCACCCCTGGGATTCACCGTCAGCAACCCCATCCCAAGGGAATGGTATTCATTGACCCTCTGGTATTCATTCTCCCTTTCTTTAGCCATTCTTCCTCGCATCACAGCTCTTGGAACGCCTGCTTTGCAGACCACCGTTTCTAGACTTTAAAGCTTAAAATGTGCATAGTCAATAATAATAGCAGTACAAATTTATAGTATAGTAATCTAAAACGAGATCAGTTCCCTTTTACCCTTCTCTCCCTGAATCCATGTTTATGCTTCTTGCCCTTCCTGAAAGTTGTATCGTCGCCTTCTTCGCTGTTTTCTTCAGCAGCAGTATTGGCATTAGGAGCAATGGACGAAGCCATGGCCTCAGCTTTAGCAGTTTTCGTTAGCTTTCGATATAAAGCATAACTCGAACCTATTAGTCCCACAGTCGACCCTATCATAACACCAACAAGTCGTCGTTTACGGAGATTTCTCTCTTCCCTGCTCGTATCCTCTTCTGAGCTTCTGTTTACTGACGAAGAACTGAAGCATCTCACAGATGAACTTGCTGATCTAAACAGTACGTTTCTCATCCTACAGGATTTCTGTGCAGTTGATGAGTAACACAAGTCGGAAAGGAAGAAACGAAAAACCGAAATTCTAGCCATCTTGTTTGAATGATTGTACAAGCAAACGGCTTTAGTTTGTCCTTGGATTATTTGGGATGCATTCGGCGCTCTCAACAAAGAAAAAAACGTACTTAGCTTTCCCAGCTCTTACAAATAAACTGCAATCGACTGCAATCCACTTCTTCGACAGAACGATCGATGTATAAATTACCGCTGACTAATAAATAAAAGATGTTGGACTCGCCGGTCGGTTGTGATTTAATTCGGGTGAATACAATCATTCCGCTTAAATCTTCTCGCGTTGCCAAATTCTGTTTACGGCTTGAGTTTTGTCGGACAAAATAACAATCAATTCACTATATTTCACTGACCCCGCAAGCTGCTTAGCTTTCCATATCAGCTGTTAGTAGAAAACCCACCAACCACGAGGGAGGGGTAGCTGGAAAAAGCTCTATGCCTCGAGCATTTTAAAGAACTGTTTTTGCTTGTCTCATGAATAATAACCGCCTTAAAACGAAAGTGAATAGAATGATCACTTATCAAGCAAGACCAGATGAAAGAACAAAAGGTCAAGCATGCAGAGGGTCTCTTGGGAAACTTAATGCCCTCCATCCCTCCCCGCTCGCCCAATGTTTGTTTTGTTTGGATCGAATCGATCAATCGATTCTTTACATATGATATAGACTGGCCATGGCGGTTGTTCCTAGGGTCTTTCGTTCTTCAATCTTTTGCCTGGGGCTAAAGGTATGATTTAACAATATTTCCTCCTGTAGTCATACATTGTTTTCAAAAGCAGTAACTCCTAGCATTCCTTTATTTTTGTTAAGGTACCTAAATCTAGTCTATAAGGCCGCTTTCAAGATTTTGACATCCGAGATGCAAATGTGAAAGTTATTTCATTGTCAGCTGATATGTCTTATGTAGCATTGTTATCGATACGCTTGTATTTTGTAGAGGATCCAGAAGAATTCGATACGATTTAACGAGCCGTTAAGGCATTGGATGTGCCTCTATGCTGCTAACAGAAACGGTAAAGATCCCGGGAACATAAAGCTGTCTGCTATGTTTTCATAATTTATACTCTGATGAGAAAGTGTATAAATATTTCAATTCTAATATATATAGTGCATCTATTCGACGTTAAATTGGCCTAAAATCGTTAGAAATTTAGATGTCATTTTATATGTAACTGCTTGCATATCCCGTTTTTGACTTCTCGACCAACAATGTTCCTGTGCAGACAGCGAACAAAACTTGTAATTGACTGTCTCAGTAGCTTGCACTAATCAAGTTTGTAGTCTCCTAAAATCGTAGGCGTTGTTTAATTGGTTTCGAACCAAACAACGGCTACTCATGGACAAGCAATGCTAGGTTTTCTTTTTCATGATTTTCGTTTTCGAATCTACTTTTAAATTTTCACAACAATTGCACAATTTAGAAAGGGGACATTTTGCATTATACCTAGCATACAGAACGCCTTTAAATAACTCTTTCCTTACTGGTCTTTCACCAACTTCTCTTGACAAAATCAATATGTATTGACATATAGACTGAGAGTGAGGGTTGAGGAACGTATCATCCTGAGGATCAATTGGTTAAATACCAAATTCTCCCAACTAGCTTGTATCAAAGTGTTTGGTACACCGTGATCTGAATAGAAAGACATGGTTAAGCTCACAGAGTTTGTACAACAGAATAGGTAAAGGAAGAGGTATTGAAAGCCATTTTCTTATCCTAAACACCTGTCAGTAATTAAGATTCCTGCCCTTCCAGACTTAATAATATGTAAGATTTTAATCGTGAGAAGTTGTAGAAAACACTGCTGAATAGTGCTCAATACACATTTGTGTAGAGCGGTATATAGAATTGGGTTACTAAATGAAAACACACATGATTCCCTGCAACTCTGAGTTTCGTGCTTACGCACTCATCAGGCAGATTAAATCTGCCTGATGAGTGCGTAAGCACGAAACTCAGAGTTGCAGGGAATCATGTGTGTTTTCATTTAGTAACCCAATTCTATGTAAGATTTTATACTTTTTACACTTGTGGGCATGGGTTACTGCCAAAACAAAAATGAGAATCCACTTCTTTAGCATCATTGTAAGGTAGCAAGTTGCTTCTTTAGTGCTAATAATTTTTTATCAATCTGGAGGCTAGTGTGAGGCGCTAATTTGTTTCTTGTTCTTCCATTTCAGCCGACATGGTTGTAGCCTTTAGAAATGGTTTTCCAGTTATATCAGTTCCATTACCATCAAGGAGGGAAAACTGCGAATTTACCCTTCGTCCACTGACGCATACAGTAAAAGATTTCCTTTATGATATGCAAGAAGAAGACAGAGGGATTGAAAGAGCCATTGTGTATAACGAGAGCGGTTCTAGAATCTCTGGAAGCACGGGCTTAGATGTTTTACTACAGTCAAATTTTAAGATTTTAATTAACGACCAGTCCTATACGGTTACAGTACCTGAGGAGAGTAAGTGTTCTAATTTTGAGCTCCAATCCAAAGTTCTGGCAATAGTGCTAAAACTACCAAAGATGTATTTTTTCAGCACTTTCAGAATGAAATGCACAAAAGTAAAGCCCAGTTCTTTCAATAAGAGACAAACCTGTGACCTTCAGATTACCCTGGAGACTCAATGTGTACTGTCTTGATTATTTCTCAACCCTTTCACTGTGATATTGCGATCCTAGCAATATCAGGATGTTTGACCCATAAACCTTGTTTTACAACCTTGCTCCCATGCGTCTTCTAGCATAGTACTTAGTAAATTGTCTGGCTTACAGAAGGTCATGGAATTTGCCTGAGACAGTGCTGAAGAATGCATTTCACAAATTCCCCAGGCTCAACATCTAATGTCTTCATTATTTCACTACCAATGCATGTGTAATAAATCTTATAAATATAAACACACACATGCTAGTATGTGGATTGTCACCTATTTACATTAACAGTTACTATAATATGCAACAATCATTCTAGGTTATAGTGTATACTACAGTTTGTAAATGCTGTGTTACTTTTACATCTATGTGGGCTTTTTCTGTCCAAATCTCATTAAATTAGGAAGAGTTAGTCAGAAGTTTAGAACATGTATTTGCTCAAAAATCATTTTATTGAATGTTAGAACATAAGGAAAAAAATAGCATTTTATCACTCAATCTTTGGAATTGTTTGCTGGTTAGCTCAGTTGGTTGAGCAATGGACTATCATGTGGGAGGTTGTGGGCTCAAACTTCGGCTGGACCATCACTCAGGCTCTTTGAATTACTGAGGAGAAAGTGCTGCCTTTACAATGACATCTGTAAATGGTTAGACTTTCTAGTCTTCTCCGATAAGGACGATAAGCCCTAGGTCCTGTCTCACAACTGGTGTTCGTAATAGCTTTGTGAGACGTTAAATAACCCACACATGGCTCATGAAGAGTAGAGGAAGTAGATCAAAGTGTTGTGCTTTGGGCCTTGTGAATGTAATTTCAACTGTTTTCATTTCACATTCAAGGGTGGGTTGGGTAAGAGGCACCTTTACAGGCTGACATCTGATTTCACCCTCCCCCCCCCCATAAAAAAAAATTGTAAACTGCTATTGACATGTACTGTATCTTATGTGCAGTAGATAAATTGATTACCATTCCATTCCATTTGCAGGCAAGCCACCTTTAGATGAGTTCAGAACAGTTGCACATGTGAAAACATTAGTCCATCAGTTGTATAGTGCCATGAACATAGAGCTTCATCAGGTTTGTACAAAGATTTCACTGCTTTGCAGTAGTTATGTACAATTTAGGGAATTGTAATTTTGGCTGAAAAAATGAACAGGATTTAAACCTGTGATCTTGCGAATACCGGTGCAGTTCTCTACCAGCTGAGCTGTCCAACCATCCACATTGGGAGCAGATCAATACTCAGTTCATGTGATAATTATACTGTATGGACAATGTTCTTGTAGAGAATCAAAAACCTAATGCAAAAAATCAGCCAATTTGGGCAAAAGAAACAAAATAACATCCAAAATTTGACATAAGACGGTTATGCTCTCGACCCATCAATTGTTGCTGTCATTCTGAGCATAAGCAGATTTAAACCCTTTGTTGTCCTGCTCCGAGTGTGTACAATTATAATACAATGATAATAATGATAATAATAATGAATATGTGTAGCACATTTTTATCATATGGATATGCCCAAAGGGGCGTTAATATTTAGATTTTTCACTGTTGTTTAATGGTTTTTGAACAGTGTCTTGCTTAATCTGTTTATATGGGACTCGGCCTTTGAATGGCATCTGCAAGCATGCTGCATCCCCAACTTGGTAATCATTTGACTGCACATGAGACAGCGTAATTTGCAATTCTGTCATTTGTGATTCTATCATCTCAAATGCTGGTCCCTGCTTGTAAATAAATCAAGATAACAATACAGTGTAAGACTTAAAAACAGCATGACTGCCTTTCATTATATGGCTACAAGAGTATGCATGCAATGATTGGCGCTGAGCAGGCAAGATTTTCTTGTAATGACCGGGCATTATGAAAATCTCTCAAAAAACATTGTTTTAGTATAGAGAAAAGTTGTCTCATTTTCAAAGAAACTGTTTTTTTTTTCTCAACTTCTGGTTTCAGTCGCATGGTCAGGTGTGTTTTGATTCAGTGAAAATGGACTTGAATGAACTCTTCCGCACGCAAGCGGATATTGAAAACCCTTCCCGTCCGGTTTTTTTGCAGTGCTCATAAGGCCATTTAATAAATAACTTATTAACCGCGTCCGTTCGGTCATTACAAGGAAATCTCAGACCTCGGCCTGGACGTTTTGACCTCGCTTATCGCTTGGTCAATACATTAGGGCCTCGGTCTGATATTTCCCAGTAATGACCTCACTCTCAAGTAATGAATAGTATGTAGTGACATGGCTGGGCAGATATGTATTTTTTGCATTGGGGTTGCAACTCCGCCCTATATGTAAATTATTTTTTCCTCATAGTATTCTGCTCGACCTCATTAACTATTATTGCTCACTGTTTATTTATGTACCCGTAGCTTGAAAAAGAAAGACATTTGATGAAGGAACTTGAAAAGCTGCAGTTAGAGCTGAAGCCATTGGAGGAACTGAAAACTGATATTGACCGCAAGTCAGCCCTGCGAACAAACCTATTCGTGTGGGGTGGTCTGGGGTTCATGGCGTTACAGTTTGGTCTTCTGGCTCGCTTAACTTGGTGGGAATACTCCTGGGATATCATGGAACCTGTGACATATTTTGTTGGATATGGAACGGCAATGGCCGCATATGCTTACTTTGTCCTGACCAAACAGGTATAGTTTTCAAAATGGATTCGAACCAATCCATCGGTCAATATGTACTGAATGACCGAGTGGGAAAGGCTAATAGAAATATGTGTAACTCCAGGGCATGACGACTACGAGCCGAGCGCATCGAGGTCGGTGCGTCATGACCGAAAGCCAGATATTTCTAATATTTAATTATTAACTGAGTGTGAGGGCCGTGCGTAATTTACACCGCTAGGATATGTGATTGCAGGTACAACAAATCTTGCGCTACCTTCTTTGTGACCAATGAGAATTAAAACCAAAACCACTTTAGGATTGGTTCGCAAGCGTTTTCCCGCGCTCAGTACTTAGGAAATTTATGTGTTTTGAGTCCTGATTGGTCCAGTGGATTGTGAGCGTTTGTTGTGATTTGTCCATTGGATTGTAAACATTTGTTGTGATTGGTTCATTGGACTGTGTGCGTCTGTTGTGATTGGTTCATTGCACTGTGTTAATTTATTGTGATTGGTCCATTGGATTGCGTGCATCTGTTGTGGTTGGTCGGGGTTGTCACCTTCGCTTTTGGTTTTACGATCGACAGTCATTTGAAAACCCGCTCTGTTAAGCCTCATTTACAGAAGCAAGTTTTCCTTGACAAGTCCACTTGTTACGGTAAACTTGCCGACTGTACACACACGCAAGTTTTCCTTAACAAGTGCCCTTGACAAGTGTTGAAAACATGGCGCCCTTTTAAGCGAACAGCAAAAGCGTTTTGGTTCGGGGACCGCTGCAGGCTGGTGACGAGATAATAAAAGAAGAGGAAAAAGCGAAAGCGGTGGGTTCGTCCGTGGTGCTATCTCGAGAGACAAAGGGAATCCCAATTTCTTTTAGCTCTGTGTATTCTCTTTGCTCCGCATTTCGATACGAGGCAGCCGTTGTATTCTTAAAAGTCTCTCTACTTTGTAGCGCTTCTAAAGGCAGTGAAGTCGCATGATCCGTCCAAACACGTTTGGCCACGTTTCAAAATGGCGGAACACGCAAGGGCCCAGGAAACAAATTTCCTGTAAGACCTTGGCAATTCCTTGACAAATGCACTTGTCAAGTAATTTACGCTAGCAAATATCGTCCTTGACAAGGTTTTCCTTGACAAGTGTCCTTGTTCATGCTAGTTTTTGAACAAGGGCACCTGTCAAGGAAAAACTTTTCGTAATTTTTTCTATTTACACTGCCAAGGAAAACTTGTCAAGGAAAACTAGCTAGTTTAAAACGAAACCATTTCACTTAATCGAATAGGGGAGCCAAACTTATGGCCTTAAATGTTTCTCTTTTTCTTATTTTCAGGAGTATCTATTTCCCGATGCCCGCGATAGGCAGTTTCTTCTGTTTTTTCACAAGTTCTCCAAAAAGAAACGCCTTGACGTGGAGCGCTACAACGAAATCAAGAATTCCATTGCAAAGATTGAGGAGGATCTCAAGGTCCTGCGAAGCCCGCTCTTTTTACATCTTCCAGAGGAGGTTCAAAACCCTTTGCTTCCTGGAAAAGACACTGCAGTCGGTGAATAAACTACATTGACTGTCGTTTGTCTCCAGAATGACACAAAAACGAGGCCAGTGGTGTGACGTAATGGTATCTTTTCGGTCAGTAGCTCATGTATGACCCATGAAATGTCTTGAGGCACCAGTGCCATGTCGGGCCTCTAGGCATAGAAGTAACTAGTGAATTTAACAAAGTGTAGTAGCTGTAGTAAGTGTAGTAAGTGTAGTAGCTGCAGTAAGTGTAGTGGGGTCATACATGAACTACTGACCATCTTTTCCATGTCAAAGCCTGGACTGCAGGCTCAACTTGTGGCTTGTTAATATTGTGTCACCATGGAAACAAGTTGTAGTATTTTGGGACTGGTTTGCTTGACCTCTTCTTAAGCCTGGTTTCCATGAATTCGTGTCTATCGTAAGGATCGTTGGGATAGTTTTTAAAGAAACTGGTGCTGCGTCAGTGGGGAATTGAAACACAAGAAATTGAGATTATCAAAGTTGATAAAGTAAGTCATACCACTGTAAGGGAAAAAGAAGGGTGATGACGTTTCGAGCGTTTGCCCTTTGTCAGGGCGAATGAGAGGATTACGGGCTATGTGCAATTTATATAGAGAAGCATTCCATTTTCTCAATTTCTCCGAGACTTCGAAGTTTATGCCGTGTTGAGTCGGACTGTTCCAAAAAAAAACCGGAAGAAATGCTCCAGTTCTTCAAGAACCGCGGTTACCCTGACTCAGTTGGTATGGCGGCTCAACAACGCGCTCAAACAACTGACCAACAGTCAGCGCCACAAACGTCACAAAAAGAAGAGAAACAGAGAATTCTTCTCACACTGACTTCACCCACTCAACCTACCTGTCAAAAACATTTTGCAGAACTTTAAGTTACTTCAGAATGACATCTCATTTAAACACTTGTCCTTTCATTCACAATACAGACAAAGTATCAGGACCTAAGCAATTGATTAAAATCACCAACTGCTCAACATGCACTTCCGCCAGTGTTATTTATTGCATGAAAGAGGGTCTCAATGGGGTTAACCGTTAGCCGTAAAACGGGCAAAAAAATTAGCCGTTAGCCGCAAATTTTGATAAATTTTAGCCATTGGCCGTAAAAAAAATTAACCGTTAGCCGTAAAACAGCCAAAAATATTAACCGTTAGCCGTAAAACAGTCAAAAATATTAACCGTTAGCCATAAAACAGTCAAAAATATTAACCGTTAGCCGTAAAAAATATTAACCGTGAGCCATAAAACAGCCAAAAATATTAACCGTTAGCCGTAAAAAATATTAACCGTGAGCCATAAAACAGCCAAAAATATTAACCGTTAGCCGTAAAACAGTCTAAAATATTAACCGTTAGCCATAAAACAGTCAAAAATATTAACCGTTAGCCGTAAAAAATATTAACCGTGAGCCATAAAACAGCCAAAAATATTAACCGTTAGCCGTAAAACAGTCAAAAATATTAACCGTTAGCCGTAAAACAGTCAAAAATATTAACCGTTAGCCGTAAATGTCATCACCCCATTGAGACCTTCATAAAATGCACCTCATGCAAGAAGCTTTACATCGGCATCTAAACCATTAGCGTGACACTTTTTAAAGTCCGCCTAACCACTCCACTCAAAACATGGCGGTATGTGGCCTTTCCCTACATCAGGCAACACGGAAAGTCGCAAAAACCTAGAACAGAGATTTATCTTCCAACTCGGTTCTGTTAATCCCCACGGTATCAACGAACGTTTTTCACATAGTAAATGGCTTGAACCCAGTAAGTATCAGTAGTTCTTTTCAGAACTATCCTCACCCGGACGATCACACAATACGAACTACTCATTTAATTAATTCACTTTCGTCCACACGTTACTTTGGCCTCACCAATAGCATAGCTCAAAAACTTCTCTTTATAAACCTGTGGTCCTCTCACTCTCCTATCTTACGGTGGTTTAAATTACTTTATCAACTTGTTTGATAACCCCAATTTCTTGTGTCATTTGGATCGTCTCTGTCGCAGCAAATTTTCTTAAGAGAACGGGGCGATCACATGGAAACACTTGCAATAAGTCCGAACGGCCCACGGACGATCGTTACGACAGACGCGACGCGATCGCAAGGATAGAACTGGGGATAGAACCGAGTGCTATTCTTGCGATCGACAAGACAACAAATTGCACTTCGCCCTACAGGCTCGTGCAACTTTTCACTTTTGCTCATTTATTCCAAATTGCACTCAAAATCATTTGATTACCTATAAAAATCACGTCTAAGGCGGAATGAAAATTGTGAATAGTGCAAACCAATTTGTAGTTGTCTTTGGTGTTCTTTTGCGAGTTTTCGTTATTGTTATTGTTGGGTTTTTTGTTTTGTTGTTGATATTTTGGTTTTTTTTGTTGTCGATGTTGGTTTTCTTGTTGTAGGGGGTGGTTGTGGTGTTTTTTTTGGTTGTTGTTGTTTTTGTTTTGTATTTACAGAACTATGTTAAGGCCTTGCGCATGTGTTGTATTGTGTTTATTGGCCTTTTTGGGGGGGGGGGGCGGGGAGGGGGGGTTGCTACAAGATTCGAGAGGCGGATTTTGTCACCACTCCTCCAACCTTCCTTTCCGATAAAATATTACTCTATTGGACTTAAAATGGCGTCTAGTGTTAGTCGCGTGTCTAAACACCTCCAAGCTGGAATTATTTTTCTTCCCTGTTATCTTTTGATGAGAGAAACTGGGTGCTAATTATCAACACCACAAACGGAACAAACCCCAAATCTTTCGCAACATTTTTAAGAACATCTGTCGACCAGCATACATTGCGCGCCACTACTCTGTTTCTTAGCCTGAGAAACTTCCATTAACGTCTTTGTGTCGTTTCAATCGGATCATCTTCGTCTAGGAGCTGCTATAACTTTTATTCCATAGTTTCATAATTTGGTTTTTGAAATTACTTTTCTCCATCAATTAAGTTGTAAGTGAGAGTTGTACAAGCCATTGCTTAACATTTTTGTGGCTATTGACCGCTTCGCTCCGACGCTAAGTTCAAATTAATATCTCTCCTTACTCGTTGCCGTACAATCTGCGGTATAATACTTTGAAGAACTTAGTATTAGATCGATTTTGTACTCTTGGCTTGATATTTCTCTCAATTCTCATCATTTGCTTGATTCTCTATTGCTAGTACCAAGAGCATTTACGCATTTATCATAATCACTTTTGGAAATGGAAGGTTTCGCACGGCTTCACCAAATCTATTTTTAGTTGCATTTTGAACCTCAAAAACAAAATTAATGGAAACAACGCTTCTATTGTGCAAAAGCGTGAACAGCTGTAATTGTCTGATAATCATTGTAAAATGTACACCCGTTATGCCATTTTTAGAGAATCTTGTCTTCCTGTACAGCTAATTCCAGCTACAAAAATCCCGGTTTAGAGCTTAGCGCGAGGGTTTGTTTGCGAGAAATCAAACAAACAGTATGACGTCAACAGTAAAGATCAGTGTAGCGTGTCTGCAGTAAACCAGATTGATACAGAAACAACATAATCCCAGGTGAGGTTCTTCCCTGTGTTTTTTAGCTCGTACCTGCTTCACGTGGAAAATATTTGGATGAAAACCTCGCTGGGGGTCAGTATCATGTTGATCAGTTGGCTGTTTAACAAATATCGGCCTTGAAGGGAGTAAACATCACGTGTCAAGCGGACCTACAGTAGAGGATTTGACGAAAATTCGAAGTGTTTATTGAGGCCAGTGTAGTTAAAAACTGGCTAGAGATTTTCATGCACATCACCAACTACTCGGAGGTTAAATTTGGTGAAGATATTTTATTGAAAATGAGCCTAAGAGCTAGAACTGTTTTCTGCTGTTTTGTTCACATGAACAGCCAAGCCACTTTCTCTGTGCAAACAAATCGAGACTTGAGAGACACCGCCCCGAGGTGAACGCGAATCACAGAGGCTCCCTCCCTTGTGTTCTAGTCTTCACTCCTTCCACCCTCCCAGCCCTAAGACATTTTCGTTTCTAATTCTGCGTACTGTACGCAATCTAATATTTTCTAATATTTTTTTATGCGCGCGTTCTTTCCGCTGGAAAGGGAAAAGACATTGACGGACAAGTCCTTTTTCAAAAAAAAAAAAAAGGCTTTCATTCTTCATTCGTACTCTTTAGAGCTTTGCCGTATTTACCGCCGGGTAATGAAAATATTTTGACAAAAACAAAACCTGAATCCGTTCGTAACCAGATGTTACTTAATCTCGCGGTATTTATGTCTTACCAAAAACACTTCAAACCCAGTTTTCCCCATCAGCACTCGTGATGGATGCGTCAAGCGAGAGCTGGTAAACACCGTGCCCCGAGCTAGATCACGAATACAACACAAGGAAGAACAAGAAAACACACACTAAGGCCAACAAAGTAAGACTTAAGAATTTCCTTTAGAAACAAAATACTTTAGAGAGACTGATAAATATTGGTAAAGCTACGAATGAGAGAGGGGATTGTGGTGTTATTTAAGAAATAGAAAACATGTACCGTGTTTCTATCGAGTTATAAAAACACGAGTGAAAGTTTGGGAGAACGAGAAATGCTGTGGGAACACGAGCCGCAGGCGAGTGTTTCCACAGCTTTTTCGAGTTCTCCCAAACTTTCACGAGTGTTTCTATAACTCAATAGAAACACGAAGAACATGTTTTCTATTTCTTTTAGAAAACACCGCGACGAAAAAAAAGAAAAGCAACTTGTTACCTTTGATTATCAAAATGTAAATTCTCTTTGCTCGCGTCATCATTACGTCAACAGCTCGTGCTAGTTCTGTGTTTCTATCGAGTTATAGAAACACGATTTCTAACCAATCAGCGCGCGTACTTTCTTAGGACTGTTTTCTAAATTTGTTTGCTGTATTTTGTCTCTCCTTGCACTTGGGATAGAATTAACGGCTATTTACCTTAAATTGATATAGAGCTGTGGTGTAAGCGATCGATGGTATATTATGTGGTACACATGCTTGCTTGTTTACTATTTAAGATTGTACCCTTGTTACCATAAGGTCAATCCACTTGTATGTTTTAGGTTTTTACTGGTAGCTCCATATCTATGAAGACAACAGTTTTGGCCTGGTAAATTTAAGTACTTTAACACAAATGCTATCAAGCTTTCACTTGGCTAGTAACTGAATAACAGTGAAAATAAACGGCCCCACAGCACAGTACTGTTCAGTAGCTTTCGGAAGAATGGTCATACTGCATAGCTTAATCCAAAGATGAAAAAGCTAGACTGAACTACATACTCATAGCAGAACAAACAGTACCACAGTACAGTACTGTTCAGTAGCTTTTCAACGAATGGTCACACTGCATGGTTTGATTCCCAGATGAAAAAGTTAGAACCCCACTGAATTGCAAAACAACACTTTTATATATCTTTGTACATAAAGATCACACTGCATGGTTTGATGTACGGATGGAATTAGTCAGGTTGCACCGTTTGATCCACAACTGAATAACCTGATTACAAATGCCGAGCTGAACTCTCCACTCGGGGGGTTTAAGAAGACGAAATTTGCACAAAACAACAAGGATCGAAGAGAAAGGGCCTTTCACAGCTGTTGTAAGTAAAACGTTGTATTGACAAGTCTACGTGCCATATAGCTTGCATGGCCTCGTGAAAAAAATTATATTCCCTTTTTACGCTCTTTTACAGGCATCATGCCATGAAAATCTACCTTGTTTATCCGTGCACTAATGTTTCTTTCAAGAGTTTTTAAGTTTTCTTTTCTTCTTGTGTTTAATCTGTTTTGATAAAAGTTTATTTTCTTTCTTCGAGCTGCACTAGCCCCCGTTTCAAGCAATGTTTGTGACCGCGCCCCTATGCAAGGTTCTCACTCGTTCATTGCTGTCCTCGTTGCCTTTGTTTGGTGATTAGATAAGGAAACGCAGAACAAGAGAGTTCTATGTATTTGAAACTTCGTATGAAAATAGTTTTCTTCTATAAAGTTGTCGTTCTTAATTTGTCTGAAAACGTTTGTTTCGGCCCTGTAGAAAAGCATTTGGATAAAATCAGGAAGGCAAACAAGGAGCGCAACGAGTTAACGTTTCAAACATGAAATGGGTTTGAAGAGCAGTCAATTCCCGAATCCCGCTTCCCGAAAAGCCGCGGTCAATTCCCGAATCCCGCTTCCCGAAGAGCAGTCAATTCCCGAATCCCGCTTCCCGAAAAGCAGTCAATTCCCGAATCCCGCTTCCCGAAGAGCAGTCAATTCCAGAATCCCGCCAATAAATTTTGCGTTTTCCCGAATCCCACACCATATTTTGATCAAATCCCTGGTCCCGGGAAGACCCTTCCACACCCTGACTTAGGGACGGACCATTAGAAAAGTGATCAAGGGGGGGGGGGGTGGGGAAAAAAAAAACAAAAAAAAATTCATGCAAGGGAAAATGCCAAGAAAAAAATTTATGCAAAGAAGAACGTTAAAAAAAATTCCTGCACAAGCAGTGAGCGAAAAAAAAATTCGTGCCAGCTGAAAATTCCCCCCCCCCCTCCCATCACTTTTTTAATGGTCCGTCCCTTATCTTTTGCTTCGGTCTTCAGCGATAAAATGCAGACATCCTGAGTTATTTTTAGTCCTAGCCACAGCTATTTCTGTTGAGTAGTGCTGGCAAATCAAAAGGACAAAAACTATCATCTGTCTTTTACTTCCCCTCTTCGATGTTTATTCCAACTTCCGTGTGCTTAAAAAACTAAGGTGACTATTTTGAGCTTTCCGTTCCTGTCTCGTATTTGCTTCCCTATCCTAGAACAATTTAATGAAACTGATGAATTCTAAAAATACGTCCGTTTTATCAAATGTGAGAACGAACGTAACACCTTAAAAAAATGCAAATGTATGCCAGTTCTGCGTGGTCTTATCAACAGATGAAAAGGGTAAAATAATCCTGTATGTCTATTGTAAAACGAACTGTTCCGCAGTACAGAGCTACTCAGTTCAGTACAGAATGGCCACACTGCATGGTTTCATACACTGACAGATGAAAAAGTTAGAACCACACTGTATAGTAAAACAAACAGTACCACAGTACAGTACTGTTCAGTAGCTTTACAAAGAATGGTCACACTGCATGGTTTGATCCACAGATGAAAAAGTAAGAACCACACTGTATAGTAAAACAAACAGTACCACAGTACAGTACTGTTCAGTAGCTTTACAAAGAATGGTCACACTGCATGGTTTGATCCTCAGATGAAATATTTAGTACCGTACTACGTAGTTAAACAAACAGTACACTGTACAGTACTGCGGTTCAGTAGTTCTCTATTCAGCATGCTGCCACTATCACACGCTGCAATTTTTTTGTTACGAACGCACGGTGAAGACGTTAAAATAACTTCTAAAGGACGGAGTGTTTCCTTGGTAACCAAAACTAAATATAAGCTGATTTTTTCATACATATATATTTGTGTTTTTCTGCCCCCGTCGCTTTTTGTTTTTTTAAATAATTCCTTCCGGTATGTTATTCCTCAGTGATAATTTTATATTGATGGTTTGAACCAAGTAGACACAGTAGTTGTTTGTGGAGTCTGATCGTCCTGGTGTAGCTGATAATTCTGAAAAGAATTCAGTTTTTTTCTTTTTCTAAGTGATGATGTTAACTGACGTTTTGACAACCTGTGCGGAAGTTATCATCTGAGTAAGACTTTCGTGGTTTTGCTTGCTTGTTGACCTCGACGAAAACTATGCTCTCACTGTTTTCGAGTCAGACGTATTGTCTTGTTTCTTCCTAATTTACAAATTATGCAAAAACAATATTTCAAGAAAAGATTATGGTCAGAATTGCTTTGATACGGGAAAGGAGCTTGAATTCGTTTTCGAACTTACGGGAGACATTGTTCAACAACCATTTGTGAGTGTGGAAGTGAAGGCAGACTTATTGTCTTTTTTCTTCCTAATTTAAAATGCAAAAACAATATTTCAAGAAAAGATGATGGTCAGAATTGTTTGATACGGGAAAGGAGCTTGAATTCGTTCTCGAATTTACGGGAGACATTGTTGAACAACCATTTGTGAGTGTGGAAGTGAAGGCTGACTTATTGTCTTGTTTCTTCCTAATTTACAATGCAAAAACAATATTTCAAGAAAAGATGATGATCAGAATTGCTTTGATACGGGAAAGGAGCTTGAATTCGTTTTCGAATTTACGGGAGACGTTGTTGAACAACCATTTGTGAGTGTGGAAGTGAAGGCAGACTTATTGTCTTTTTTCTTCCTAATTTAAAATGCAAAAACAATATTTCAAGAAAAGATGATGGTCAGAATTGTTTGATACGGGAAAGGAGCTTGAATTCGTTCTCGAATTTACGGGAGACGTTGTTGAACAACCATTTGTGAGTGTGGAAGTGAATGTGACGATAACATGAGTTCAAGAACAGAAAACATTTCAAGTGGAAACCGCGAGGAAAAGGGAACTGCCAACAGTATTTTAACACCCTACGAGAATTATATACCTCTATGATTCTAGAAACCAGAACACCTAAACACCTAAAACACCTAAAAGAACACCTAAAAGTTTATGGGAAACCCTGTTTTCATATATATATATATGTGTGTGTGTGTGTGTTGTAGTTCAATTTTTTGCTTGGTTTAAATTTTATTTTCCTTTGTTTCAAACTCATTATTATACATTGCCATACCAGAAAACAAAGGAAAATAAAATTTGAACCAAGGAAAAAATTGAACTACTGCATATGTACATATTTACATGTGTATACATATTAAATAGATTTAGGCAAATCTAAAAGCGGAGCTCCTCACACAGTCCCTCCAAAAACGCTTGAAAACTTGTAGGAAGAAAATTTTTCCTCCAAAACCGCTATGAATAATCCGTTTCTTCAGCAAAACATTGTAGACTGCTGTAGACTGCTGGCTGTAGGTTGTGTAGCCGCGGCAAGCCGCGAAAAGCGCGCGAAAAACAAAGCCTCGTTTCGGTTTAAGACCTTCTAAATATCCCGGATGACTATGGCCGCCATGTTGGGGCAACATCGTCGTCGTCGCTAGGCGCACGCGCCCGCGAGCCATTCCGCTAGCCACGATGACCATGAAAAATCAAACGCATGGTTTTCTCAATTTCTATCCTCGCACGGTAGTTATGGGGCTCCGCTCTGCGGCTCTTCGAGCCGCTGTGGAGCTCCGGTATAAGTTAATGTCAGTAGGGTAAGGAGGGGATATATTAGCAACTGATTACGATTGCCTTTTTGACTTAGGATCACCAGCCTATTCCCATTTTGGATGGCGATTCATCAGGGATTTCTGAGAAATACAAACAGACAAAGTTAATTTGGGAACAGAAATCAACACAACTAAGAGAACAAGTGGAAATATGGTTCAGTCAGGAATCGAACCTGAGTCTCCAGATTATTTCCGATCGACCGGGGAGTAGTGACGTGATACTGATTGCAGAAGATGTGTGAAACAGTCTCCTCGAACCTAGCCACATAAAGGCCACATTAATTTTGTGTATGTGTTGTCAGTGTGGTTGGTTCAGTGGTCTAGTGATTAAGGCACCCGGCCGGTAATCTGGAGACCCAGGTTCGATTCCCTCTTGAGCCACATTTTCACTTATTCTCTTAGTTGCGTTGATTTCTGTTCCCAAATTAACTTTGTCTATATCTATCTATGTTTTATGAAACGCTCTATCTCTTGTTTGATATCTCATTCGTTCTGTAGGCGGTGCGTGTTTTTACTTGCCAATAAAACACCCACTCTCACTCATTTGTTATCATGTAATATATCAAACACGAGAGACAGAGTTTCATCACATATCAAACACCGAGAAGAGAGCTGAAAATACGACGCGCAATGGAGAAGTTTAAGTGAAATTCGAGGTGTTTGATATGTGATGAAACGCAAGTATCGAGTGTTTGATATAGTTTCTCTAACGAAATTATTTAGAAGGAAAAATTCAGGATGAAAAAAACAAGCCGTGTTTCATGAGATATCCAAACACGTCACGCTGTCTGATTTCCTTCGTGTTTCCCTCAAGCATTATTAATGTTGTTTGAGAATGCTACAGCTTAACTTTCCCTCCCACTTCCTTCCTGTTCCTGTAGTTTTTTTTTTTTTTTTTAAACGATCTTTGCCACAGGGAAGTAGAATTAAGGCAATCCCATGTAAACTCGGCCAACTTACTTCGTGTCCAAAATTAGTTATTAGAGAGATTAAGATTGAGGTTTTTCGGCATTTCCCGCGAACCGCGAACGTCAAGAAGTCACGTGACTAAGTTCCCGCCGTCAGGTTTGCGGTTTGAAGTTCGCGTTTGGACGTGAAGTAGGCGGTTTTCAGGTAAGTCATTTGCCTCAAGGTTTCTTTGCTTTTATTTTCAAACAAGTCGCGTTAGGGGAGTGTAGATTGATTGATACACATCTGTAATTTTCATTCAACATGGTTTTAGCGCAGAGATGCAATTCGTGAGTTGCAATTATGTTGTGAATCGCGACCGCATTTTTCAGTTTCAAGCAACATGGCTGCCGAGCCACGAGTAAACCGCAAACTTAATCGCGTGACGTGTAGCAAACCTCGAACGCGTGACCGCTAACTTCTAACCGCGGTTTGCCGTTTGCAGTGTTTGTGCAAACCTCTATCTTAATCTCTCTATTGAGCCTAATTTAGGGACGGACCATTAGAAAAGTGATGGGGGGGGGGTGGGGAATCTTCAGCTTGCACGAATTGTTTTTTTCGCTCACTGCTTGTGCAGGAATTTTTTTAGGTGAACCCCTCTACACGAATTTTTTTTTACTACGTGTGAAAAAGTTACAATTGGACCTTCCTTCTGCATGAATTTTTTTTTTTTACCTTCTTCTTTGCATGAATTTTTTTTCTTGGCATTTTCCCTTGCATGATTTTTTGTTTTTTTTTTCCCCACCCCCCCCCCCCCCCCACATCACTTTTCTAATGGTCCGTCCCTTAGCTCAATAAATTTCTTTGTTTCAGTAAACCATGGAAACGGGAATAAACGCCACCTCGCCTGGCGCCACCCTACTATCATTGCCGCAAGGCGAAGGAATTTTTTGGTGCGTAGCATTCAGCTTCGAGGCTCTAGTGATTCTTGGTTTTAACAGCGTTACCATCACAGTTTTTGTGAAGACCGCAAAGCTCCGGAACCAAACAACAATCCTTCTTCCTAACTTGGCGGTAGCTGATTTACTGGTTGGGTTCATACCTATCCCGGGCTGGGTTTATTTCCTCGGTGGCATGTTCGGTTTTTGGAGAAACCAATTCACGCTGCCTCTGAACATTGCATACTCAGCTGTGGATATCTTTGCTGCGTTTGCCTCGGTATCAAATCACGGATGCATCGCTGTGGAACGCTTGATCGCCACGTTTATGCCGTTGAAACATCGCAGCGTTAGAAGACAACTCAACAGACTTTTTGTTTCGCTGGTTTGGATCTTGGCGCTTATTGTCCCTGTATTAACCAACGTTGGATTCTATGTTCTCCCAGGGTTCGCGTTCTATGTATGGATGCCATTTCTGTGCTTGCTTCTTTTGGTTATCTCCGTTTGTTACTGGTTTCTGATTCTCAGAATAAAGAACATCCAACGGGACCTTGGCTCAGACTCTGAGCGAAACCGGCGTTTTACAATCACGGTTTTGATCATTACTATTGTTTCTCTGGCAACGTGGCTTCCGTTTATGATCTTGAGCACGGTCAACCTGTTGAGTCCGATCAATCAGGATTTGAGGCTTGTTAATCCGGTTAAGTTTCTTCACTTCGCAAACTCTCTGGTCAACCCATTTATTTACTGGTTGAGGATTCCGAATTATAAGCGGTCCGTGAATAAACTGATCTTAAGGAGAGATACAGATCAAGGCAGAACCAGACAGACGCCAGGTGGCGGAGTTGTCTCGCATCTTTAACTTCTTCAGAGCTCCAGTGGCTTATAATTCATGGTAGGCCACCATATAGTCAGTTTGCAGGGGTATACAAGGGTTTACAAGGATATACCTTTGTAAACCCTTGTATACCCCTGTAAACACTATACTTGGTGATTATATGGTGGTCTACCATGAATTATATGCCCCTCCAGTTTCGTGATGTTAAGAAAGAGGGACGCTGACCAGTCGTTTCGTATACCCAACTCAGATTATTCGTACCTGGTCAATTTGGTCGTTTGGTACACATCCTCTGAATAGTCCACCAAAGAGGTCTTGCAAGAAACCAAGTGCCGATCCTTAACCGAACGCTTCGCTAGAAACCCCGCCTTGCTTTCGCTGGGTTAGTAACGGACTAGGTGTAAAATGCAGATAGTTCTCTTTCCATTAAGTTGGACACGAGCAAAACGAAGACTAAGTGTCTTCACGTACATTGTTGTTACAGGTTAAATTTGATTTAACCTAGGTTAGTTTGTAATTTCTTTGTCTATATTTATGATAATGAATATCAGACACAAGAAAATTACAAGCCAACCTAGGTTAAATCATTTTGACCTGAAATCAAATTTAACCTGTCACATTGTCTCAGCATATGCCTGGTTATTTCTACCCTTTTCCCGTGGTTCTCGATTTTTGGGTGTGGGAAAACTTTAAACAAAGATATGACGCCGAGAGAATCGATATGTATCAAGCGAATCTAGAAATTAATGGAATAAGCTAGCCTATGAGAGCTGTCAAGAAAGTTAACGCAAGTTTCCACCAGCACCGTTGGAGACTTTTTGCTTTAAGCGTTGCTCAACTCACTGATAATATAAAACGACATTTTTCAAGTTTTCTAGAAGAAAGCAGTATGCGACCATACATTTGTCGGATCAATGTAAGTATCTGGGCAACTTTGCACCTACCTCTCCCCTAACCCAACATTAACGCTAAGTCTTTCACTTGTTATAGCTTATTGGGTTAGGGGAGGGGTAGGTGCACATTTTCCAAGATACTTAAATTGATCTAATTTGCCTTGAACGTTCTCCTTAAAGAAAAAATAAACGGTTAATACTCAACTATCCTAAAGTACTGAAAATTAATGCAGAGAAATCTGACAAAGCAGCTGCTATTAAAGCGTTAAAGTGTAATCGGTCAAATCGTTGAAATCACGATATAAATGGACTTCCACTTGTGCAGTGCAAGAGCTTTCGTCTTATTTTTTGGTTCTTTTTAAGTTTTCATTTATTGTTATTCGCCTTTGAAATTACCTAGCTATAACAGCTTTTCGCCCAATGATCAGGGTGAGAATAACGTTGAAGTACGTACTTCACATTTAGCAAATAATTTTTAAATGATAAAAAATATGATATTTACTTGTTAGGTAAATGTGCTTTTAATAAATTTGATTTGATTTGATTCGTGAAGGCGACTTCTCGGCTGTAATTATGCTGGAAAAAATGACTTAGTAAATGATAAGAATTCTTTTACAGAAACTCATTTTTCGAAGCGAACATTAATGATCTTTCAGTGGGAACTTGCGCGCTGATCAGTAAAATGTCATTGAACGGTCCTTTGCGAGTTTCAGCCAATGGTGTGTAATAGTTACATTTAAATCAAGAAATTTTATTTAATAGGCAAATTAGTTAGTTGGTTTAGTAGTACGTAATTAGTAATGGTAATGTGACTGAGTAGTGTCCAATTCATAATGGTAATTGAACTGAGTGGAGTGCAATTTGGTCTGAAATCATACGCGTGATTTCAAATATCGAACGAGCGCATAGCGCGAGTTCGATATGAAATCACAAGTATCATTTCAGACCAAAATTGCACGACACGAAGTTCAATTACCACTTTATTACACTCATTTTGAAATCACAGTTTTTTGTCAATACTAATTATTTATTTATCCACTTCAGGAGGCCCGGTTTTTGAAGAAGAGTAACTTTTTAAAAATGATGCGATTTAGAGCAAAAAAATGGTGCAATTTATGAATAAATCACACTACTTTTTTTTTTGAAAACAGATGAAAAAGAAGTGGAATTTTCTTAATAAATCAGTTAGTTCCATCTGTTTACGGTAACTGAATTTGTTGTTGTAAGTATCTCAGCAGAGTGATGTACAGCTGCTATTGTTTAGATGCTTCAATATTTAACAATATCATACTCTGAAATCGAGGTGAATAGTGGCAATAGTGGTCAATTGAAGATTGGCGGAAACACTTTGCTACAACAAATAGAGCAATTTTAAATGAGTTCGAAAACTTTTATACAACATATTTACACTTCTGAAAGAGATGCTCAAGAGATCCAAAGAAATAATCTGCTGTTTAGGAGAATCAATCACAAAATCACTACACAGTTGTACAAAACGTGTTAGGTAGATGTTTCTGACTTCCTGTTAAACTCCCTTTATCATGTCTACGGTTCCGGCCAGCTGTCAGTGATAACAATAGCAGCAGACAGAGCGAGCTGTCTACTTTGAGGGTCTGTTTCCTTCTACTTTTTAACCAACTACAGTGTAAACCAAAGAATATCCTCTTCTCAAGGTGTGCTTTTCGCACATATTTACATATAAAATGCCAAAACTTCAAGGAGTAATTAAAACTTTTAGGAAAATCAGGTGCCTAGAAAAGAGAAAATAACATGTGGTTCAAGCGTTCGCATTCAGAAAACACTGTAACTGGTAAACGTTCTTCTGGTTTTCCTTTTTTGTGTCCTATATAATGACGCGTCGCGCTTGTGAACCTTTGCTTAATAATAATGCTTTGGAAAAAAAAGGCAAGGAATAAAAAATGCCAAAGACCAATTTTATTTAGAAATTAAAGCAAAAGAGAAGATGTAAAAAGAAAAAAAAAAAAGAAAAAAAGAAAAAAAAAAGAAAAAAGACCACTGTAACTGGTACAATTACCTTTTTTTTTCATGTCGCATATAATAAAAGATTGCCCCTGTAGACTTTCTGTTGATGGTCATTTCTTAAAGAAAGAAATAGGCAAGGGGAAAATACCAAAGTCCAATTTTACTTACACATTAAAGTAGAAAGAAAAGGAGAAAAAGGAAAAAAAAAAGAAAAAAAGAAAAAAAAACCAGTAGAAAAAAGTAAAAAAAGGAAGCCCTCAGAACAGTGTATATTGATTTCTTTGCCTGTGTTTTTGAAGTTAAAATATGAAAAAATAAAATTATATAATAAAAAACGTGCGGATAGAGGGGTGAAATTACACGGCCCCCAAGCCAGATGGAGAGTAATTCCTAGACACCTTCGCAGAAACGCCAAGGGGGTGGGATGGTCCTGCCCCCAAGCCAGATCGAGAGCCATCCCGCGCTTCGAACCCGGTACCTACCGCATCCCAGTCGACTGCTCTATCCACTAGACCACGCCGGCTGCACCTGATATCATATGGAAAAATTAGGGTAGTCTATTGTTCTAAGTTTGATCTCAGCCTGCGCATGCGCTCCCTATGACGTCATGCCCAGTTGCGCCAACTGTTCCACAAGGGATTTTAGTGCGCATAATGCATGTTGCTGTACGATATTCCGCGCTTTCGACGAAAAGCGGTTTACCACAGTCGACTATTTCAGGCTTCACAAAGTACACTGGATCTAGCTTAAAAGACAACGCTGTTTTGGTTGATCTTGTCCACATATGCATTTTAAAATAGGAGAACAACACTGAGCCGCTCAATTAACATTTACGGAACCCAATATTTAATTTCAAAAACCACCAGCGCCTTTCTACGTGAGTTTAATATCAAGCTTTGATCAGACAAGCTGCCGTTAAACTGCAGATATAATTCACACTTATCGCTGAATCGAACCGCGGCCCTGTTGAATATTAAACGAACGGTGCCTACATTGACAGTACATTTCGATTGAATTACTTAGATACGGCTCTTTCAGTTGGTTCTATTGAGATTGATCTGTTACTTTCTATTTCTTCCTTTGATATGCTTGCTTTCAGTTGCTGAACTGACGTAAACGTATGTTTAAGAGATTGTTTGGAAAATCCTGGTGAAGATTGTTTGGGTCATGTTTGAATTTTGAATTTCAATGAATTGCTGTTTGTTATTATGTTTGCAATTAGTCTTTTCCTAACACCTATTGTTTTAAAGACTTTATGTAGTGGTCTCAGAGGTATTCCACGCTACACATGCACATAAAAACGTGTTCGTCACAAACAAGTCAATAATCTTGTTATTTTAGGCCTGGTTCATTTGGTTTGTAAGCCTTTATGAGTAAATCCCTGCCAAGGTTTCATTAGAATAACCCTCTTAAAATCCTTAGGGTTAACGTTTTTACTGCCAGTGGAATTATTTCGAGATAAAAGTACCTTCATGCCTGTCAAATGTGTCAAACTGAAAAAAACATTCTAACTGATACAATGTCTCTTTTCTTAATTTTGTATCCAATAATGGTTGCCCTTTGTCAACCTTGTGTTTGTGGTAATTTAAAAAAATAAATGGCAAAGAAAAAATGTAAATCAAATGTAAACAAAGTCTAATCTCATTTACTTATTTAAGGCTTAAGAAGATTTGAAAACAAGTGAATTGCTGTTTATTACGTTCTCGATCAGTCAATCAGTTACTGAAAGTATTAGTACTATGTCCAGGAATGATAATTAGATGAAAATTTTCTCACCTTGATGTTAGGCCTTTTGCACTGTTTAAGGCAGTTACAACTGACTGCACACAACTCTTGCTGAAGGTAAAGTGTCAACTCTGCACACCAGAAACAGCTGTGTGTCTCTCGTCCCCCAGCCTCGTTCCCACGGCTTTTCCCTAGAAACCATTTTTCGTTCTAAGGAAAAGCCCTGGGAACGAGGTTGGAGGGTTTATACGGGGGGAGGGGGAGTCTGTTTTCACAGTCCCTGGATTCCATTTCTCTAAAGGCGCGGTATGTTGCGGGTCCCGGCAAGCTATAAGGGAATTACAATACTGTTGGTCTTAAGCTTAAGCCAAGCAATTCTAAGTTAGCTCAAGAGAAAATGAAAATGTTCGCTTGGTTAGCTTCAATGGGCTGGTTTGTGTTGTTCTAGCTTACATGGAGTATTGTTCAAGTTGGTTGCGTGCGAGATGCATGTTGGTTATTAAAGATGGCGTTTTGAAATAAACACGTGTTGTTCATTGGCATCTAATTCATATTAGGCCACCATATAGTCAGTTTACAGGGGTATACAAGGGTTTATATAAGGATATACCTTTGTAAACCCTTGTACATCCCTGTAAACACTATATTTGGTGACTATATGGTGGCCTACTATGAATTATATGCCTGTTCACTGAAGAATATCGTTAAGCCCAAATAACTCGACAGTTTGTATTTCATGAACTGCGTAAACACATAATAGACTCCGACTTAAAATTAAGGGTCTCCCAGGGGTTTTGGAGAACGTAGGGATTAAGGGAACATGATTCCTGTTTTAGGGAACACTGGGGTTATAAGTGAGGGTCTCGCAGGGGTTTTGGGGAACAAGGGAACGAAGGTAAAATATCGTAGGGAACAAGGGAACATGACTCCTGTTTTAGAGAACACGGGCGTTATAAGTGAGGCTCTCCCAGGGGTTTTGGGGAACAAGAGAACGAAGGTAAAGTATCGTAGGGAACAATGGAACATGACTCCTGTTTTAGGGAACACGGGGGTTATAAGTGAGGCTCTCCCAGGGGTTTTGGAGAACAAGGGAACGAAGATAAAATATCGTAGGGAACAATGGAACATGACTCCTGTTTTAGGGAACACGGGAACAAAAGGTGGTCAAAACTCTATAAAGTGGGGGGGGTCAATTGAGAGTAGGGGATACGTGACAAACAGATATGTTATGAGGAACAAATAAGGAAAAGCTGAGGGAACACGGGAACATAGGGCAATTTTGGAAGGGACCAAGGACTCCCCCCCGCCACCGGGAAACCCTGAAAACTGGAGGTTCAGGACCGTAAATTTATCACGACCTTCGAGGCACGGGCCCGCAGAGCCCAACAGATTTAGATTTTGGCAGGAATTGAAACATACATGAAATCCCAAGAATAGCGCGTAATAAGATGGGTAGCTATATAACTAGGTAGTTTATGGCACAAGGAGCTAGAGAAGTCCTTGTTCCTGGGAGCTTTCCATTTCTAGAGAAATTCAACCTTTTGGGGTGGCAATAGAGTTTGTTCTGATCGTCTCCAATAATATCGCCTCCCTCTCCTCCCAGCCCTGACCATTTTCTCTGTCCTCCTCTCCCTAGTGAAGTCCTTATTGACCCTTTCACTCCCTGGAGTGATCAACTTGGAAACTCTCCTTACAATGACAGAACACTGTAAAGGAAACTGATGTTGAGGATTAGTAGAAGGATCAACTCTAATATGATGAATTGATCTAATACTAAATTCTACAAACTAACCCAAAACAAAACGACTGTTTTTCCCTTACGAGGTTCGCCACTACATTAATGCAGTTATTTCATGTTGTCTTTTCTTAAACTCCGTCGTCAGTAAGAAGGGACATTTCTTGATTTCCACATCTCTTCCATGTTACCACGGTTTGTCGTGGACTGGCGCCTCCAATCACGTGATCTAGTAACGACTCACGATTCAAACGAGACGTATCCTGCCCGCCTTCCGTCGTGCAAACGTTCGAAAGCTGGTTACCGTTGAAACGCCGCTCACTCGAACGTAAGCTAAAAATGCGGACGACGGATTTTCTAAATTCCGGCATTCGGAGGCTGTACACGATCGGATTGACAAACGAATTGCCATAATGGAGAACTTTTGATAAGTACAAAATCTCGTTGGTGATTTGAACGGACGAAAATACATACAGAACATTGACAATGACGAAGGGAAGCCAAGCCGCTAACGACGTCACAGTTACGATGAAAAGCGTCAGCGCGAGTTTGTTTTCGTAATCGTTCGTTCCATGTCGTAAGTTTCGCCTCTTGGATTTAATTCGTCGCCATATGATAAAGTAGGAAACGCTGATCACCGAACAGAACACGCTGAGGAGGGACATGGACACGTAAGTGGCGATCTCTAACGATCGTAACACGAAGTTACTCACGAGGCACACGGCCGCAGTCGACGAAGCCAAGGTCCAGATTAATACCACTGATAACCAGTAACTTCTTGGTTTTATTCCACGATAACTGATCGGAACCACTGTAGCGTAAACTCGCTCAAGGGAGATCACTGTTAAGGTTGTGACAGAGGCAAAGCCCAACAGTATATCTACTCCGAACTGGGTAATGCTCAGGGGAAGGTTCCAAAATGCGTCCCAGAAGGACAGACTACCGCCAAGGAAGGCAACATACATTGGTAGGGGCACAGCACCAACCAAAAGATCGGCTATAGAAAGATTGATAAGAAGAAGGAATTTCTTCTTTTTGGCGTTTTTTCTCGTGGCAAATGCGAGAATTGTTATGAGGTTACCGACCACAATGAGCGAAGCCTCCAAAGCAAATGCTACGAGCCATGGTAATAACGAAACAACAGGCAGCAAAGATGGCGGCTCTGAAGGTGTCGACGAGCGCGTCGTAGTGTTGTTGGGAAGCATTTCCTTGAACAATTCTGAAATTGCATAAAAAAAACATGCAATTTTGGAAAGAATTGCTAGTCTATGAGGCTATAAATGCATTAAGGATTAAACTCAATTTCCCGAAACTATTTTTATAAAGATAATCGATCGAAAACATTGAAACATCACAAGAATTAAATCACCTTTCTTCACCTCCGGAATTCTGTAGAGGACGATGCGGCTTATAAGTAAAAGGAGAAGCTGATTCATCAGCGTAGGCGAGTTAACATAACCGCAAAAAAATGCAACAAGCGTTTTCTATGATTTTAAAAAAGTTAATCCGTTCGATATTACAGTACGAATAATAACGAAATTATTGATAATAAAATCGAGCAGAATAAAGCCGCTTAAAACGACTATGAATAGAGAGTTTATTTACTATGAATCCCTCAATATTTTTCCCGAATAAATACGATGTTATTAGGTTTTCAAAGGGGCGAATGTTTCCTATCTAAGTTCCGTAGGGCTAAATTCATGCTTTGTTCGGAGACAAGCTGTTTTAAAACGACTAAACCCTATACCATACCGCCTGTACATATTGTAAGATTTTTTATCTTTGAAATGACACGAGCCCCTAAGAATTACAGCCTACCCAGTTTAATCAAATATTTAATCATGAGGAAAGGCTATCAGTAAAATGTAAAAGATTAACAACCCCTTTGTTTAACTAGTGAAAATAATACTACATAAGTGCTGGCAAGCTATCGCAAATACTTTCTCCAAAGCTAATCTCTTTCACTTAGCATTATTAGTTCAATTCCGTTTGTTTTGTCTTTTCGGAACTTAATGGCCTCAGAAGTCTCCATATATTATAAAACGTCTGACACTTAAATCATTTTTTCTAGGCATAAATTTACCAGAAATTATTTTCAGGTGCTCCACCATAGACGCTCCTATTAAGCGATCGCTTTAGATTGTTTACTGTAAAACCATCATTCATAGAGCTTTGTTTCAAAGCGTTTTCTTTGCACAGCCGTGTAATTTTTGTTTTGTTTTGTTTTTCTCAAATATTGGAACATTCCTTTCCTCCCTTAAATTAAAGCTTAATTCATTTTATTAAATTCATTTACACGGAACATGCTAATAAATTCAATGTGATGTAATTTCTCATTTATTTGCCTACATACTTACACGTATATTTATTATTTTTCGTGTCATTACTATAATTCTTTCTCTTTTCTCGTATTTTGCTGTGAAATTTCTTGCATGTGTTAGTATTGTGACACGTACGTGGCATCCCCACACTGTCTGTCTCGAATAGCCTTTGCTAAATGTAGGTAGTGTGTCGAAGCTGAAGTTAAGATATGCTTGCTGAATTCCCAATACGTCTTTGCGTATTCACACCCATATTCTACATGTTTTACTAGGTATATAATTGTCATTTTTCTTGGCTGTCCAGAAGAAATACGGCGAGTGGCACCGAAGTACTCTAATTTCAAATCTAAAAACCCAACAGAGTGACCAAACGAGCTTTAAAATCACTTAATGTACTATTTCATTGAGGGCTATATTGTTTGAATCAAACAAAAATTCACAAAAATTTCGAGTGTTCATGTATATATGCCAACAAAAAGCTAAACTGGCTAAGCAAATAATCTTATTAGTGAGAATATATTTTGTCTAATCAAATCTTCCTTTCACCATTGACAGGCTTGTAATACGAACAAGATGCTGACACCAAGACCCAAAATCACTATCTAGTTATCTGTAAACGTTACTCCCGCGCGCTGGGACGCTTAGAGAGCTTAGAAAACAAAAAGTGATTTGCGTGTAATATTCAGGTCTTCTAGAAAGTGAAGAAAGAGCAAACTTCGCGAGAGGTCAGTTTTTCTAAGACGAAACAGCACTCAAAAGACTGAGGAGCTGATAAAACTGAACTGAGCCGGCTAAATACAAAGAGCAAAGATGAAACATAGACTGAACAAGGATACAAAGAGAATCCTGTAGGTTAATACACCGTAGACGGTCTCATGTGGGTTGTTTTTGTTAAAAAAGAGCAGCTAGAATGATTCAGTATACCATAACTAACAACCTAACATTTACTAGTATTTTGTAGCTGGCTCATGAATTGAACGTAAGGCTGAAGAAAAGGTTAGCTAAGACTGGGCTCATCCTCGGTGTAAAAACCTGTTACATTCACGAACGACGTAAAACAAAGAAAACAGAAGAGAAAAAACAATAGATACTAGGAAAATAATAGTGAAGAAACAAAGAAAAACTTCACAGGTTTTTACACCGAGGTAAACCCTAAGACTGCCTGATAGTAAATCAAAGAGTACCACTATTCAGTAGCTTTCCAAAGAATGGTCACACTGCATGGTTTGAGCTACAGATGAAAAAGTTAGAGCCACACTGTATAGTAAAACAAACACTACCACAGTACAGTCCTGTTCAGTAGCTTTACAACTGAGAATGGTCACACTGCATGGTTTGATCCACAGATGAAAAAGTTAGAACCACACTGTGTAGTAAAACAAACAGTACTACAGTACAGTACTGTTCAGTAGCTTTCCAAAGAATGGTCACACTGCATGGTTTGATCCACAGATCAAAACGTTAGAACCACACTGTATAGTAAAACAAACAGTAACACAGTACAGTACTGTTCAGTAGCTTAACAAAGAATGGTCACACTGCATGGTTTGATCCACAGATCAAAACGTTAGAACCACACTGTACAGTAAAACAAACAGTACCACAGTACAGTACTGTTCAGTAGCTTTACAAAGAGGAATGGTCACACTGCATGGTTTGATCCACAGATGAAAAAAGTAGAACCACACTGTATAGTAGAACAAACAGTACCACAGTACAGTCCAGTTCAGTAGCTTTACAAAGAATGGTCACACTGCATGGTTTGATCCACCGATGAAAAAGTTAGAACCACACTGTATAGTAAAACAATCAGTACCACAGTATAGTACTGTTCAGTAGCTTTACAAAGAATGGTCACACTGCATGGTTTGATCCACCGATGAAAAAGTTAGAACCACACTGTATAGTAAACCAAACAGTACCACAGTACAGTACTGTTCAGTAGCTTTACAAAGAATGGTCACACTGCATGGTTTGATTCACAGATGAAAAAGTTAGAACCACACTGTATAGTAAAACAATCAGTACCACAGTACAGTACTGTTCAGTGGCCAAAGAATTGGTCACCCTGCATGGTTTATTATACATTGGTTTCCAAAACATTGTGGTTCTATCTTTTCCGTTGTGAATGTGACCACGAAGTATGACCTTTGTTTTGCACTAGTATGTACAATATAGTTTTGCCTTTTCTTCATTCGTCGCCAGTACCGGTCAGCGATACTTGGTTTTGCACGTGACTTTCCTCGTGCCACTCTCACGATCCGCCATCTTGGTTCTGTTGTATCATTCTTGTTCAGTTTAGTTTCGCGGGATTAAACCCATTCATCCTCACGGTTCGTGCCTTGGTTCTTCTAGTTAGCTACCTAAACTGGCGTGTGGCTTTAAATTCTTTAATAATGCACAAGCGAAAAACACGGGAAATGACGTGTTTGGAAATCGGTGGTAACACGGCTCACAATAGCATAGTTAATTTCATTTTTTTTTTCTCTAAATCGAATCTATTAACAAGCGTTGCAATTTTAAAAACCTTGCATTCTATCAAAAATACTGCGCAAAGTTTTGAACTCTATTTTGATAAACGTTATGCTTTTTGCCCCAAAATGAGATATGCTTTGTAGAGCTGATTTCGGTTCTGTCTGGCACTCAAAGAGTCGAGCATCGCCGAGTCAAATGCTTGAGCGTTAAAAATGCAATTTTAACTATAAACCCTTTCACTTTAACAGTCAAACCTTGAATCATACTATATGGCTCTAACTTTTGGGCGACCCTAAAACGCGGAATGACGGAATGGCGGAACGGCGGAAAATTACTGCAAACCCTAAAAGACGGAACGGCGGAAAATTACTGCAAACCTTAAAAGACGGAACGGCGGAAAATTACTGCAAACCCTAAAGGACGGAACGGCGGAAAATTACGGCAAACCCTAAAAGACGGAATGGCGGAAAATTACGGCAAACCCTAAAAGACGGCACGGCGGAAAATTACTGCAAACCCTAAAAGACGGAATGGCGGAAAATTACTGCAAACCCTAAAAGACGGAACGGCGGAAAATTACTGCAAACCCTAAAAGACAGAACGGCGGAAAATTAGGGCAAGCCCTAAAAGATGGAATGGCAGAAAATTGCCGCGAACCCTATAAGACGGAACCGGGCGGCAAATTACCAATAAATACATGTCAGTATATATTCCCTGTTTTTGAATCGACAAAGAAGGCTCCTGCTGTTGCGGGTTTTCCCTGGTAGAATTTCCAGTGAAATGCGCTGGTCGTCTAGGCTGTGACATGATTTTGACCTTCTCGCTGATCTCTCGTGCTTCGATTTTGTTGTGTATCAAATCTAGCAACGGTTCGATCGACCAAACATCTTGAGATGTGTTACGTGCCACTTGTACTCTGACCTCTGGGGAAGCTTTGACATGATGATAGGAATTAGTAGGCTACCACATTGTTCGGACTTCACTCCAAGTGAATCTAGTCCTCTTTTGTTGACGCTGATCTTGTCCTATAAATAACGCAGTTGGAACGGTTTATTCGGAGAACAGGCCGAAATCTTTAAAAGTTCCTCCATGCGAGCGAAAATGAGCTGTTGAGGCTTCCCAAATCGTTTGGTCAAAATGATGGAACGGCGGAAAATTACTGCAAACCTTAAAAGATGGAACGGCGGAAAATTGGCAAATAATAATGGCAAATGGAAGAAGAAGAAGAAATGGCAAATAATAATAATAATAATAATAATAATAATAATAGAGGAATTAAAATACACTTAACCAGGAGCCCATCATTGATGGGCTCCTGACTTAACATATTCATGTATGTGTTAATCGTCAAGTGGAATTTTAAACTCGCTCACCCCAACGATCTGATTCTTTACTCGAAATCTCACCTGCTTGGGACAAAAAAAATCATGCACCTCTCATAAGAAAAAAATACGCATTTTTAACACAGAGCGAAATGAGACAGTAAAACCCCTGGGGCTGCGACATGATAAATGTAAAACGTAAAAGTGGCTGTGATGTATGAAGGTGGGAAATCCAAATGAAGACGGTGGGACAGTCAAACAATGTTTTTACAGCTTATATTTTCACTTTCTAAAGTGAGGGAAATTAACTGGAGGAAAAGCAAACGAATCAAGCCTCCATGCAATAGCCTAGTAGCGTGAGAACGGAAGTACTATCATTACTCACATGAACACGTTTTACCAAAAATAATTGACCCGACGGCTGGCACAGCAATTTCCACGTCGCAATTACACTCGCGCCACGTGCAGATAAATTTTGTAGTCGATGTTGAACCAGAGTATAGCTTCTCTCGTTGTAATTGTTGGATCCTATGGGAGGGTAAATTCCGAAAAACCCTCTATCGAAGATTATACGTATACGGGCCTAACACTGCTTGACTTTTTTGTTTTGCTGTTATCGGGCATAGATGGTGGTGACCGTCTAAGCACTACGTTACTGAAAAGATTCATAATAAAAAAATAAGTTGAAGGAGAAACGTGAATCTCTGTAGACGTCTTTTGCAGTGTCCTTCGGTATCCTTCGGAAGAGGACAAAGTGTGGGAATATGAAAAAAACTGACAAACTGATAAAGATAAACAGAAGTCAAAATTCATGTCGTATAAGCCCGAGCGAGCGGAAATTGGCGCTAGCGCTTGAAGATAAGGGGCGCTTACCATTTGCACGGAAAAACCGGAAATTCCGGTAAAAGTTCAAATGGAACGGTTTATTCCAGTGGAATGTTTTCGGAAAAAAAGTAATACCTTCCAAGGTATTACCTTTTTCTCGGTTGTACCGGAATATCCGGAAATTTCTGTACCATTTGAAAATACCAGTGCCAGGTTGCTCACGTTAATATTTTCGAGATGACAGCATGGCGGATATCGCGAATGATCATGATCAAGTGTTACAAGTTTATCGATGCGAAAACTACTTGTTCTTCTCGCCAAATCTCTTCCAGTTCCTCCAACACATCTGTCGCACCACAGGTGTGAAAGCTTTAAGTTTTCGTTGTTGATACTGTTATGGTTTTCTTTTGTTCTAACGGTTCGTGCTTTTGAGTTAAGTAGTGCAGGAAAACATTGATATTAGGTCCCAGCTTGCTGGCATCCGAGACTTCGGATCAAATGGTACAGATCAATCCGTTCCGTTTCCCGTTGACGAGAAAAAGGACAGTACCATTTGTCGCAAAAAATTCATCGAAAATTCCATTCAAATGGTAAGCGCTCAAGACCTCGCAAATGTTACACGAAAGATCCTCCAAAAACTAAAACTAAAACATCTTGTTGGGAGGTGGGAATTAAGAATTAATTTTCTTTTTTCTTCTTATGTTTTTTGTTTTTATTATTATTTTAGGATTTGGGGTAATTTGGGCCGTTCCGTCTTTTAAGGTTCGCGGCAATTTTCCGCCGTTCCGTCTTTTAGGGTTTGCCGTAATTTTCCGCCGTTCCGTCTTTTAGGGTTTGCAGTAATTTTCCGCCATTCCGTCTTTTAGGGTTTGCAGTAATTTTCCGCCGTGCCGTCTTTTAGGGTTTGCCGTAATTTTCCGCCATTCCGTCTTTTAGGGTTTGCCGTAATTTTCCGCCGTTCCGTCTTTTAGGGTTTGCAGTAATTTTCCGCCGTTCCGTCTTTTAAGGTTTGCAGTAATTTTCCGCCGTTCCGTCTTTTAGGGTTTGCAGTAATTTTCCGCCGTTCCGCCATTCCGTCATTCCGCGTTTTAGGGTCGCCCCTAACTTTTAACCATTTCACTCTAAGTCAAGCAAAGTGGTTCGAACTAATGTTATTTTTTTTAAATTTTATTTTTTGTTTTTTATTCTTTTTTTTTTACTGCGAAAGAGTCAAGCCTTGAGTTACACACCTTTGGTGATTTAGAAGGCAAACTTGTCTGTTAAATCCTCAAATCTCATAGCCACAACTTGTCGGTGCATTGAAACGCCGTGTCGGGAGGTTTAACACCCGCAGCGTAACACGCACAACGCGCACAACGCGATAGTCTCGCGCGTGGACATATCAGTAACTCGAAGGCTCCTTGACTTAGAAGTCAGTACCAAGTTTACAGTGGAAGCAACTCGTCGAAATATGGCAAAAATTAAAACACAATCTCCGCGAACTTCATTTTGTAAAAACCAAATCAATTATCCTCGAAGCTGTGCGTGATTTCAGCTCGGTCGTGCTAGCCACAACTGTAGTCGCACTGGTTCGCACTGGGGTGATTTGATATTTGCGGTCTCCATACCATTAATTTCTGGCCTTAATCCACAGCCGGTTATCTGATATGCACTTACAGAGAATAGCTTTCAAGCATGCACTTACGACTATAATCCCGAAAAACGTTAATGGATGATAAGCCGTATTGACTGCACTGAAAGACCTCAAGAGGTCAAATATTTTCCCTTACAGACTTCCTTCCGTGCAGTTAACAATATCCCGAAGCTTATGACAAAAATAGCAAAAAAATGTAATCTGTTGAGTTGGGCGTATCTCCATTTTCTTTTTTTGAGTTAAAACAAATACCGCGTAATTTGTGACAGAAAACTTGCAAATAAGTATTTGCCTTTCCAATTCGTATTTGTCCATCAAACACGAAGTTCAACTCAGAAGAGACAAATGGTTTGTCAAATATTTCAAATCGAAATGTCATTTCTGGTCAGCTTTCCTAATTATAAAGGGTGGAAAATAGCGATTTTTCATGACTTCATGGAACTCTCTGTTTAGAGAGGAGATATTGATGTGAAACTGTGTGGCTTAAGCTGATGAAATGAGATAAAAACAATAAAAACAATTCGCTTAAAGTACTGAGCTCTCTCCGGCAGTTTACTGTTTTCAATAACATGAAGCCAGGTAAAGACGTCACAAAAGGTTCCGATAGGAATCACGGGCTTGGATCAATTTGAAGATTTCCTAAACGATTTGTGCTTTAAAAAATCAATTTCGAGCTGCAAATCTAATCGAAGCAAGGTTTTCAAACTAAAGTAACGCTGCTTCTTAAAGAAAATGTTCGAACAAGAAACCGATTACTTGCATTGCAAAATCTCTATACTGACTAATATTGTTTGAGCTGCCAGATTCCAAAGGATCACACGCATCGATGCTAGTCCAATTTTTCGATATTGCAATTAAGTTTTAATTGAATTGTTATGAAAAAAGAAAGTAACAAAAAAGGAGTCTTACCAGCAGAGAATTCGTCGAAGACAGTAAAAGCACGAAGAATTAAAGGCAAAACATTGCGGATGGCGCTTTGTGAAACAAAAAAAATAATATTTTCTCAACAAATAACTCGGCTCCTTCTCACCTTCTGATGTCTTCCAATTGGCAGTCGCGCAATTTACATTTTGCTGTAATTAGAGTTCCACAACACGCTTTCAAACTACTGACGCGCTTTCATCGTGTAATGAAATTTTCATCTGTGTCAGAAAAAGACAAGGCAGTAGCAAACTGATGAATGCGCAAACGAGGCACAAATGTAGAAATTACAATTTCCGCGTTGAAAAAGAAATTGAAAAAGTAACATCTCGCGTCCGGTGCAGTAATTTTGACAAAATAATTGGGCCAACTTTACGATGTGCCATCTATTCCTTTTTTTCGTTTCGAAGAAAAGCGCATATGGTATATGGACTGTGCCATTTTACAAATGTAGAAATCTTGAAGTCAGGAAATTTAACTTCTCCCCCACGTGTTTACATAGTTTGTTAATTTCCGAATAAATTGTTGCCGACAGTCTTTAATTCATCCCCCCAAAATACAATTTTAAACCAAACAACGGATGGCGCCGTAAGAAGAGGATTTTTAATGAATTTTTATGGGTGGAATTGCGTTTCGTTTAGGCGAAATATTTTCGGTCGTGAACTGAATTTCTTAGTTTAGGAGAGTGTGAGAAATCTACGTATTCATAAACAGAAGACAATTCTAAACAATTTTGCAAAATACAGCATTTAAAAACGGGAAAGAAACAAAGTTGCACTTGAAATTTTTCTCATTAAGTGATCTTTACGTGTATATACATTTTACCTTAACAGGAAGATACGGTGCTTCAGGTATTTGCTGTGGCTTGGCTTGGCTCAACCCAGTGTTAGAATATTTCAACTTTGAGGACAAGAATACTCGAGAAAAACAAAACGCTTTTCAGCTGCGAGACTGATAACTCGCCGTTTGAATGACTGACCGCCAGATGCTTGAATAAGACAATTTACGGTCATCCACAGCGGAGCGTGAATCAAGTTATTCTGGGGGGTGACTTTGGTATGAATATTCATTAACTAAACTGGATGCCGCTTTCAAACTTCCTCAATTGTTTGTCAAGTTAAAGTTGGCACGCGATGAGACGAGAACGCATTGTGTTAGACTATTGAAAAGCTTTCTAAGCGGTCCCCGGAAATATGAACTTCGGAGTCCTATGGAGACGAAGTTTGTAGTATTAAAGGCACAACTGAGACAGGGGAAAATAGCTTCGTGATTGGTTAGCGTGAAATCCAATCTAAGACTGGTTTTTGTCGAAAGAACAAAAACGTGCCGCGTTTAAGTTCAAACATCGCATTTATCTGTCATAAATCTTTGCTCGCGATATTTCTTGAGAGTTTACACTAAGTCTTCTCTTTAACAGCTTTTTGACTTAAAACTAAGAGGAACGTCAAACGGTTTGCTTTAAAACAGACTGAATAGTTTAACTTATCCTAGGAAATATTTATCCAGCTTTACACCTGCCCGCCATGTTTTCGTTGTCTGCGGTTCTAAAAGCATCTACAGTAATATAAATCAACTAAAAAACAAATGCTAAACAGATATGACGATTAGTATCAGGCACATTTTCAGGTCAGCGAGCCTTCGAGGATGAGTGTAACAAAAAAATGTTAACCCTCGCAGTGAAAAAAATCGAGGGAAATTCATGCAGTCTGTAGACTTCGCTGGTCACGCAGAGAAAGAATCCCTTTTAGGTTATGTATTTTGTCTTCTGTAGCATTTTGCTGATCTACCGATAGCAATTCGAAACTCACATTAGGTAGTAATTTACCTTCAAGTGCTTTTTAAATTACACGCCGTCGGTGAGGTAACTGTAAAAACTCAAAATTGACTTATCGAGTTTTCGATTGATAAATTAAACGCTCCCGCTAAGACTTCTGCGTTCCGAACTAACAGAAACAAACTGCAAAATTGAATTAGTGGTTTTGTTTCGTTTTATCGCAATTTTAAGCACTTCAAGAGCGTTCGGCGTCAAAAGCCTAAAAAAGCCGCTCAAGACGAGATGACTGTAGAAAACATTTTTAACAGAGAATATCATGGTAAAATAACGTCGTGCGAGCTTTTTAATTGTAACAGGTGAATGACATTTACTGTCGATTTTTACGTTTTCGAGAACGATTGAAATTCCTCTCGTAACGTGTATCGCAGTTGTTTTATCAGTTACCAAGCAAAACAGTCAATATTAACTGAATAAATTTGACACAAAGTGTAGCGAACAATTCTTTTTCAAGAAACACGGTCCCTGCATTTGATTTTCGCGCAATTCGCGAAATTCAAGCGGTGTTTACTGCATGACTCTTCTGTGATGTGTCCCATTTTGTTTTTAAGCAGGAAATGTGGTTGATGGCATATGGTAGATAGGAACATACATCTTTTATCCTTATAAAAATGCACCGTCTCATATTTTAGATAGAAAGATAGCTCAGGAAACAATGATCAAAATCCTGTTTACTGATGTGTTTTTTAATTAACGCCAATATAGGAAGATTCGACACGATTTCAGTGGCAAGAAACCAGAGCAGGCAAAGTTGATCAGGTTGGAGAGAATTCGATTCAAATCTCACTAGATTTTTAGGTACCAGAAAAAAATGCCAGTCCGAGGACGATACACTAACTTTGTCCCGTTATGGACAACGCTGAAAACGCTGAAAAATGAAAAATGAAAAAAGAGAACGCTGAAAAATGTCGTTTCCTTGGAAGTGGAAAGCTACTAAACTGTTCTGTGCTGTGGTACTGTTTTTTCTACTATATGTGCAATCAGTGGTTCTTGCTTTTTCATCGTTGCTGGCTAGGGATAAAGCCATGTAATGTTACCCGGCTATTGAAAGCTACTTACAATTTTCATTATTCTGTGGTGTTTGTGTTTTGAAATAATTCCTGAAAATTCATTTTAAAGTGTTTTCCGATGTTTTAACTTTTCTTCTGTTTTCATATGTTTTGGGTTGAGACCTACCTCGGGTTTTGCAAGACCGGCTCACACAGGATCCAAACGGATTCTTGGTTTAAGGGTAATTCTATTGCCAGATGATAATACCTGTTTTTATTATTCATCCTCGTGATCAAAATAAACAAGCTTTTTGACGCTATTGTTCGCCTAGAAAACAAAACACATCACGGCAAATTTACAAACAGCGGGATTCTAGTTTATTCTTCAGCTCATCTATGGTTAAAAACGTTTGCTGTGGAATAAATTTATTGCCGCAAAATGAAAACTAGTTGGTTTTCAATGCTAACCTGTTCTATTATTTTCTGATGACCGTGGTTAGACCTTTGTTTGAGCTTCGTGCATTAAAGCTTTTCAGCTTAAAAATTGTCTAAGAAAGTATCTATCTGAGCAAGTAGCCGAGGAGCATAGCAGCTACAAAAATGCAAGTTGAATTCGTTGCTTGTTTGTTTGTCTGCCGATAAAGCCGATACGAAACTCTACGATATATATCAGCCCAGCCTCGACATCTGATGTTAAAGTTTGCTATCTGACTCTTCTATGTTACTCTCATATGGTCGGGGTGAAAATTACTAATTACAAGGATGGCAGGGGTTAGGTTGAGAACAAGAAATGAAGAGAAAACTCATTAACCGTGAATCACGAATTGAGGCTATAAGGTAATTGGTTTGCAAAACACTAATTACAGATGATTCCGGACATATCGAAAACATTACGAGGGCTCCCCAAAATCACTGACGATTATTTCCACCTCTGTCGCATTTCAACGCGTGAACTGACACGAGTCAAGACCACGACAACACGTCATAGAAAGAACAAGGGAAGGATCGGCCTGATCACTAGCCTGTGCCAGGCTCTCGGACTATCACGCGATAGAAATCTCGAGCTCATAATCTAATTGTTTAATAGAAACACGAGTGGAATTTTGGGAGAACGAGAAATGCTGTGGGAACACGAGCCGCAGGCGAGTGTTTCCACAGCTTTTTCGAGTTCTCCCAAACTTTCACGAGTGTTTCTATAACTCGATAGAAATACGAAGAACATGTTTTCTATTTCTTTTAAAAAACACCGCGACGAAAAAAACGGAAAAACAACTTGTTAACTTTGATTATCAAAATGTAAATTCTCTTTGCTCGCGTCATCATTACGTCAACAGCTCGTGCTAGTTCTGTGTTTCTATCGAGTTATAGAAACACGATTTCTAACCAATCAGCTGGCGTACTTTTCTTGGGACTGTTTTCTAAGAATGTTTAATAGTACGGCTGAAGAGCTAAAAACAAAAGAGCCGTAAGGCAGAGAGAGGAATACCCCAGTCCAGTCCTTGGGGTATGAAAACTTCAGAGAAGTTATTTTTGGACACGAATAAGTCTGTTTTCCGAGAGGTCTACATGCTTCATTGTGATGCTCATGAAGTACCGAATAGGACTCTTGTTTGTAAATTCCGCCATAGTTAGGCAAGGCAAAGGCGCACACGAGCCACAGGAGGCCCAAACGGCCGGAGCTTATCCCGGTTTCTGTAGCATTAAGCACCTGGGAGTATTGTTACTCCCCCCTAAATTGTTACTCCCCCCAGCATTATATCGCTGGTACCCATTTATACACCTGGGTGGAGAGAGACAGAGTGGAGTAAAGTTTCTTGTCTAAGGAAACAGCACAGTGCCAGCACCAGGGCTCGAACTCCAAACCTTCAGCTCGGAAGTCCGACACGCTAACCACTACACTAATGTGCCATAGTTAGAGACACTCATACAAATTCAAGAGCTGCAAGCGGCTCTTTAATACTTAACAATTATTCGCCGAAGGCGAAGTGATTATCAGTGAATATTCACCCAGACGAAGTCGAGGTGAAATTTCACCGATAATCACTGAGCCTGAGGCAAATAATTGTTTTTAGTATAAATACACAGGTGATTATTTCAAAAAACGAAAAGAAAAAGCATTGTACAACACAAAAAAAATTCATTTCATGAAAAGCGCGCGAACGACTGGCAGCCATTTTGCTCGACGAGGTGATTATCAGCTGATAATCCGAGATAGCGAACCAATCAGAGCGCGCGATTTTGTATAATCCCCTGAGTATTTTTACTAAAAATGGTTAAAAGGATTGAGTTACAGTGGAATCGTGCGGACACGCTCTTTGTTCCTTATGTTCTCTTGCTAAATAGTTTTTGCACTGCTGGGTTTGCTGCCAACTAACAAGTCTGATACCAAGCGCAGAGGTGTCCTTTGCTGGACGGGAAGTGAAATGAAGCATGACAGCATCCTCCTTCTCAGCGAACGAGTGACACCTGAACACACCCACAAAAAAGGTCCGGAACTCATGGATCCAAAATGTGTAGATCAGAAAATTAACGCACGAGTTGCCATAGTGCAGGAACTTGGTAACACCGATGAGATTGAACGTCAGTCGCTCTTCTAACCGGTAAAACAAGTTTGTCAGGTTCATAATAGTAAAAGGAAGCCAGGCACACAGTGAAACCATGGTAACGAGCACCACCGTTCTTGTCAATCGTCTTTCCTGTTCGGCCTTGCTCCGATGCTGCGAAGGAAGATGATGATTGGTTGCCCGAATCCAGATGATAAAATTGGCGACGCAGATTGTGACACAGCTTGCAGACACTACTGATAAAGAGCTGAACGTTAGGAACTGGACAGACGGTGATCGAAACATGACGATTACTCCTATCGCGGTCACAGTGCTAGCGGTTAGCCAAACGCAGGCGATTCCAATGAAGTAAATTTTCCGGTCTACTGTTCTGTGACGGAAAGGCCATAAAGTTGCACATAATCTTTCCGTTGAAACTAAAGCGAGAGACAATATGGACGCAAGCCCGGAAATGACGTCAACCACTTTAATGGCGATCTGCAATGCTGTGCCGGGGTGAATTGTCCAGAGATCGTGTTCGGCGCCGATGCCGTAAACCAATAAAGGGATCGCAAACGCTCCGACAAGAATGTCGGCTGCAGCGAGGTTTATCAACAAGTACGAACTTCTCCGAAGAAGCTTGCCTGTTTCGGCAAATTTGACGATCGAGAAAGCATTGCCAACAACGATTGCGAGAGCTTCAAGAATGAAGAGACAACACCATATAATGGCATCTGTTTTAGACTCCATAAACTTGGTTTCTGATTTTCCTAGAAAAATAAATGGAATGTAAAAGAATCATTTTGGCTCATCCTCGGTGTAAAAACCTGTTACGTTCACGACTGACGTAGAAAACCAGGAAAATAATAGTGAAAAAAAAAAAAACAAAGAAAAACTTCACAGGTTTTTACATCGAGGTAAACTCATCATTTTGCATTGTACAAGGTAATACATTCATGTCCTATATTTTGGTAATGTTTCTCCAGACCTGTTTGCATGAGTTTTCAATCGATAATTACACAAAAACGTTTGCAGCAAAAAATCTTATACTTCTACACGTTGTTTTTTACTTGATGCTTTGTTTACATGAATTGTTTTAGCAAGATATCTTGAAATACAAAAGAGTTACAATGCTTTAAATGTTTGGTGTATATAGGACATGAATTTATTACGTTGAACAGCAGGAGAGGAATATAATTCCAGGTTGGGGACGGAGGTGAGAATTCAGTAGGAGCCGTTGGTGCCGAAGCCTAGAGAACATTTAATGAGTGAGTCCGGTGTTTTGGTGGTTTCGAGTTGACCCACTGCTATTCCTCTTTTTTACGGAGTGATTACCTAACTCAAGTTTGCGATACTCATGATGGAGGGTTTGCAAGACGTCGCTGATGCCGTTGCAACAAGCTAGAGAACTTTATTTTGAGATTATGGGTTGTTATTCTTGTGTTTGTCGTGTATCCATAACTACTACTAGCAATTTGAGGTGAGCAGTTTTATCTACGTTTTTATTGACTTATTTAGATGGGGGTTTGTTTAGAAATTTATCGGACAGCAATTGGGCTTTTCTGTGCTTTTAAATTGACTTGTTTTCAAGACCTGTCTGTTTATAACTTCATTTGCTGTACTCTGTTTGCATTTTGGTGCGCTACTTGTACTTTCTTTCTATTCTATTTAGATGTTCAATCGAACCCCGGGCCCGAAAACGTTCTGCGTCTTCGAAAGTTGGTCATTTGAACTCTCGGAGTATAAACATTTCGCGTAGGTCGAATGAACGAAAAGTTTATTGTCTTGGCTTGAGTGAGACATGGTTGACTGAACGCCTCCATTCCCGATCACTTGTTTGACATTGCTGGTTTTAGCTAGTCCGTTCATTCGTCTCGATAGATCAGATGGTAGGCTTGGCTTTGTGCGTTTCTTCACGAATTTGCTCCTTGAAGAAGGTACGATTTAGAGACAAATGAATTTGAGCTGTTTTGGGTTGAGATGAAAATTAATTCCATTTCTTTGTTGTGTAACCGGAGTTTGTCAGTAATGCAACGAACATACTGTCTTTGGAAAATTTACAGTCTTGCATTGCCGATAAAATTAAGCAGGAGCCTGGCAGTTTAATTTTCTCGTTTTCTCTCGGGATTTCAATGGTGTACCTCGATGATAAGTAGAGCATTCTATAAGGTGTGGCACAAGGGTCTTATTTAAACTCGAAGCGATTGGGGATTGTGACCGGCCTTTGTAAAGCTGGTTTCACACCTAGGCACCTACTGTATTGATAACCATTATTTAAAAAGCTAATGAACAGTACTGTACTGTGGTACTGTTTGTTTTACTATACAGTGTGGGTCTAACTTTTTCATCTGTGGATCAAACCATGCAGTGTGACCATTCTTTGTAAAGCTACTGAACAGTACTGTACTGTGGTACTGTTTGTTTTACTATACAGTGTGGTTCTATCTTTTCCATCTGTGGATCAAACCATGCAGTGTGACCATTCTTTGTAAAGCTACTGAACAGTACTGTACTGTGGTACTGTTTGTTTTACTATACAGTGTGGTTCTAACTTTTTCATCGGTGGATCAAACCATACAGTGTGACCACTCTTTGTAAAGCTACCGTCATGGAACAGTACTGTATCGTGGTACTGTTTGTTTTACTACACAGTGTGGTTCTAACTTTTTATCTGTACGTGGATCAGACCATACAGTGTGACCATTTTATGTAAAGCTACCGTGAACAGTACAGTACTGTTGTACAGTGTTTGTTTTACTATAAAGTGTGGTTCTGACTTTTTCATCTGTGGATCAAACCATACAGTGTGACCATTCTTTGTAAAGCTACTGAACAGTACTGTACTGTGGTACTGTTTGTTTTACTATACAGTGTGGTTCTAACTTTTTCACCTGTGTAATGCTGCACTGTCTTTCCAGCTCACTTCATTATGGTACATAAAGACGAGTAGTAATCAAACGCTGTCTGACACTAATAATATAGTGTTTAAGCTTTTGTGTAAGTGTGCGGCTGCGCTCTGGGTGATCATGGAATACTCTGAGTAAGTGGTGTCTCACGTTTTGCAGCTTTGGTTGGAATGAAAAGTATACTATAAAGCGCCTCTGAAAAAACTAACAACTGGCAAGCCGGCGTCGGTTTGAGATGTCGGAGTGGACCTAAAAGAACCTCTTTGGTGGCTCTTAAATAGTGGAGAGAAAAAGTGCACTTCAACAGAGACCGATTCTTATAAACCATGTCTAATGGTCTTTCCCCCAAGAGTCCCCTTATAGCTTAATAGTAGAGCGTGTGAATTATCAATCGAAAGGTGGTAGATTCGACCCCTATTGAACTGCTGCGAAAAAAACGACAACCGTGACAATAGCAAAAACACAAAACATGAAAACAACAACAACAATAACGATTCTTTGACTTATTCACCAGGATTAAAATAAACCATATTCATCACCTCAATCGATAAGTATCTGGGCACACTGGGCACCCACCACTCCCATAATCCAACATTTACACTAACTTTTTAACTTATTATAACTTATTGGGTTAGGAGAGGGGTGGGTGCAGTATGCAAGGTTTTTGTCCAGGTCTTGAACACATTAACTCCAGTATATTAAAACAACCTCTTTAGTTTGTTATCATGTTTAGCGAAGGCATTTTATATAAAATACTTGATAAATGAAAAAGAAAAAAATTGTTGGTAGTGTCTTATTGAGTCATATAAGCACATGGAAAATTTTAAAATATCCAAAGCTCCTGCATTAAAACGTCTCTTCTGTAATGTAAGGGTCTAGACTAAAGAAATCAAAGGAATCTTATGATGAGCTAGGGGAGCAAAAGGTCTAGCTGTCATGTCCCGCTACACGTTTCCGAACTTGAGTCAAACATGCAAAGATCACATGGCATATACTAAATTTTGATTGACCGCCCACAAAAAAAAAACCTTTTAGCGATCTTGAGACGATTGGGTTCCGAAAATTCTATTGTTTACGCCTGACATCCCAATTCCTCCATCGATCACAACAGCTCTTGAGCTAAATCTCCGCGAGCTAAGAAGTGGTCGATTCAGAAGCTTTCTTAAAATCATAAAACGGTGAGATGGAGTTTCATCAAGGTGGAAATTTCACAGAATGAAACAGAAACATGTACAAGTTTCATTTTTTGTCAGTCAAAACCATTTCATCTTGAATTTTTTTCTATCCATAACCCTCTTCCTCTGAAGCTCTTGTAGTAACACACTGACTCAATTGACGAAAGACAGATCATGATCGAGATAGTTCAAAACTCGTGGGGTGTATTAGACAGGTTTTACAAAAGATCCAATCCTTAGCTGCTCTCAATTACACAGTTCTTACAAAAAACTGAAAACGGACACTACCCTTATCAATTCTTTTTTATAACAGCTTTTTTGTTTCCCAAAAATTTCGTGTAACTCGCAAGCCTAATTCATTTTGTCATTAATCCTATATTTTCTACAGATTAGCCATCTCATCTATTATTGATTAACGAGAGCAAACTTTCCCTTAAACTAACAAAAAAGGTAGCAAGTCGGTTTATGGGCTTCCTAACAGTTTTATTTCTTGGTTTATTCGAAGGTGTTTTTGAACCGTATTTAGGGAGAAATTAATTATATGGTTAGTATTTTGACGCTACAGTGTTCACGCAAATAATTTTCATAAACTTTTAAGGTGGCTTTGTTGAAATAGGCTTAAATACCCTGATAACGTAAATAAATCCCCTAACCGAGATAGGCTATGCATTTATGAAGCATTGGATTTGGAAAAAAATATCACCAGTTTTCGATTCAACAGGCGAGAGAGAAAATGTTAATATTATCACTTACCGAGTCAGTTCGTGATTAAACGGTTGAACCTCCAACATCAAACGAGTTAGCGTGTATTTGACGTCTACGCTCAGTAGGCCATTTGTTCTCCTTTAAATTATGCAAATGTCACAGAAAAGGACGTAAAGGGAACCGCATTTAAATTTTAGCTCAATAATTGGTATCTCTCTGAACAGAGTCGGAGAACTGACACAATGGATTTGACGTGTACAAAGCCATTTGTGTGATGGAAACAATTTGAGAGGAATAATGAACTTATTACGAGAGCAAATTTGCATCCGCGTAGTTGACTTTTTTTTAGAATCAGTCAGTTTCGGCTACTACTGTGTTCCAGCCATCTGTTCGTGCGAATAATGTAAAACTGATTTATGAATTGATGAAATTTGTCGCTTCTGATCTCACCGCAATGAAACACAGTTAACATAAAGAGCGGGAATGGGTAAAAAGTACTTAACTAGTGCAGTATGGCCGTGAATTATTTATTTAGTTTCCGACCATTATATCGCCAAGGCAAGCAGAAATATTGAATTAATAAAAGCGAGTAAAATTTTATATTTTTGGTTCAGAATATTAGATATCTTTTTCGTAAATATAATCGTGGGACAGCGTGATACAAAACATGATATTGTCAAAAACAATTCTTAAAACGTAATTTGACAATACTTGGACTTCTGTGGCGTATTTGGTATAGATAATAATGAAATCCGTAAAAATAGGAATCTGAATTATAAAATTAGCTGCTTCCAGTGAAGGGAAGTAATCTTTTTTGAAAATGAGAGAGTTTATAAGTTTTTAAATGTACTTTACTTCGAGTCATCCAAAGCACTAGAGATGCGTATTGTTAAAGATTACAACCGGTATTCCTAGGGCTAACTTGCCGAGAAAGTTGCAACGTACCTAAATAAAATGAGAAACGGGGACGACAGGAAATGAATCCGATAAAAGAGAAATTATTCAAAGATTTCCTTAATTTAGGAAATAGGTGTATATTAGGACATGAGTAGACTGCTCTGACTTTCTGGGACCCCTGGCCCCGTCCTCCTAATCCAACAAGTTATAATGAGTTAAAAAGTTAGCGTTAATGTTGGTTTAGGGGAGGGGTAGGTGCACGGTTGCCCAGAAACTGATATTGATCCGCTGTTGATTATTCCCTGTCTCTATTGTATTAATTATTTTTTATTTCATTTTATTTTATTTTTTTATTTTGTGTTGATTTAATATTAACTTGGCGAAACTAATAAAATATAAAAAAAAAAATGAAAATAAAATATCGTGCGGGAAGTCCTGGGTTCGGACCTGGCTCGGACTATCACTCAGGGTCTTTAAAAAACTGAGGACTGAAGTGCTGTGACTTCTGTAAATGGTTAGGGACGGACCATTAGAAAGGTGATAGGGGGGGGGGGGGGGTGGGGAAAAAAACAAAAAAAAATTCATGCAAGGGAAAATGCCAAAAAAAAAATTCATACAAAGAAGAAGGTAAAAAAAAATTCATGCAGAAGGAAGGTCCAATTGTGACTTTTTCACACGTAGTAAAAAACATTCGTGCAGAGGGGTTCACCTGAAAAAAAACGTGAGCGAAAAAAAAAATTCGTGCAAGCTGAAAATTCCCCACCCCCCCCCCATCACTTTTCTAATGGTCCGTCCCTTAGACTTTCTAGTCTTCTCTGATAAGGACGATAAACCGTAGATCCCATCTCACAACTCTTGTTCGCAATAACTTCGTGGGACGTTAAAGAACCCATGCCACACACTTTTCGCGAAGAGTAGGGCCTGGTTCTCACTACGACACAAGCACAAGGATAAGCAGAAAACAAAGGAGAACACAAAGGAATGAAGTCAAGCGTATGACATAAGACATCGACACAAGCATAAGACATCGACATAACACCAAGCCTAAGCAAAGTAAAGACAAAGGAACAAACAAAGAAAAACACCGTCCTTTTGTCTTGTAAAGCCCCACAGGACACGTTTTCCTTTGTTTTTATTTGCTTATGCTTGTGTCGTAGTGAAAACCAGGCTTAGGAGATGCAGTTCCCGGTGATGTGTTGGAATTTCTTACTGGCCGCACGCTTTTACTGACCGCACGCTTGATGCGTGCCGGCTGTATGTTAATTTTTCTCACAAGTTCGTGCGTGTAATATAGATGGTAATTTTTCTCTCTTAAAAAATCATATGTTGGAGGAAAACAGGATGTGCTTCGAATAAAGTAATAACGTCTCAAGTGGATCAAGTGTTGGTATTTAATTTGAGACATATTGTGGTCTGGTCGGGGTGAGAATAAATATGGACGTCAGTCTGTAAAGGTTGCCAGAGGCGCCTTTACATACTGACGTCCGATCTCACTCCCGAGAAAGAATTGTAATATTTCACTGAAAATCCCCGAGTGGAGGTGGGATAAATGTATAAATGTAAATGTAAAGCTATTTTTATAAAAAACGTAATTAACTTTACAGGAAATTCGAGTCAAGATGAATTTCCCAAAGAACAGTAACTGGGAGCATATAGCTAACACAAAATACATTCGCTGAGAAGCGAAACACAAGGTTTGCTACACCAGCTTCCTTAATTGTCTAATTGCAATCTTACATCTATGCAGGATATCGCGTCTTTTTCGTTAATTCTGAGTAACTTCTGTTTTCTACAACCCTGAATGGTATCAGTTACGAAAGAGTAAATTCTTTGTATTGTAAATTATATGAAAAAAATACATTTAAGAGAAGGTTTAGAATGAGAGAGTTTATAAGTTTTTAAGTATACTTTCCATCGAGACATCAAAAACACTAAAGATGCGTATTGTCAACGATTGCTACCGGTATCATCTTGGTTGTAACTTGCAGGGGAAGTTGCAACGTAATTAAAATATAATGAGAAACAGGTACGACAGGAAGTAACACTATATAAGAGAACTTATTTTTAATAAATCAACCCAGAGAACTTGATTAAAACTTTTTCATTAGACTTCATGAGGTGTTAGACGCCGAGGTATGTGGCTACAATTATTCGACATGGCAGGAAGTTCTTGGAAACTCCTAGACTTTTAAAACCTGGCCTTTAAACTGAGATACTGAATAGATGCTTTGCATGTCCAAGACTAGTTCGACATTTTCACCATGTGCTATGATTATTGTACATACGCATTTCTTTGTAGTTCAAACATACAGTTCCTACTGAACGGATAAACATTATAGAACGCAATGTTTATCAACTATTCTCAGACGCTATTAATGTCTACGGGTCTTCCGAAACAGGTTTTTGAATGCAAAATAGTACAATAGTCTCAAACACAAACACAAGCCCGGAACAGTGCTCAACGTCAATACAATGTGGTTCTAAATTTTTCATCTGTGGATCAAACCATGCAGTGTGACCATTCTTTGTGAAACTACTGAACAGTTCTGTACTGTGGTACTGTTTGTTTTACTATACAGTGCGGTTCTAACTTTTTCATCTGTGGATCAAACCATGCAGTGTGACCATTCTTTGCTCGGAATACTACTGAACAGTACTGTACTGTGGTACTGTTTGTTTTACTATACAGCGTGGTTCTAACTTTTTCATCTGTGGATCAAACCATGCAATGTGACCATTCTTTGCTCGGAATACTACTGAACAGTACTGTACTGTGGTACTGTGTTTTACTATACAGCGTGGTTCTAACTTTTTCATCTGTGGATCAAACCATGCAATGTGACCATTCTTTGCTCGGAATACTACTGAACAGTACGTACTGTACTATTGTTAGGCTCCAGGTCCCTGTGTATGGCCCACTTGTTCCATATCACAATTGACCTTAGATTAAACAAACTGTCAAATCGGCAATGATTCGTGAAATTCCACGACATCCTTGGCTCTAATTTGAAAGGCAAATTTATTCGCCCAAGCGACAATTATTTTGAGCTTCAAGTAAAGTTGCTTTTGGATACATCGAGAAGTTAGGCAGAGCTGAGGGAAACGAAATCATCAAAGTTTTGCGTCCTGAGGGTAAATCAAAAGCCAACCTATATCTCATTAAGTGAAAAAAGCCTTACAGGTGGTGTAGATCGAGTCAGTTTTAAAATTTCCTGATTCCTAGAATTTTGACGTTGAGAAATCGGATCCAGTGACATTGCAGACATTGAAAACACGGCGTCGAAATCTTTGCTTTGCGAGCTTGGTCTAGAATTTTTAACCAAGTGGAATTACATACAAGGATTTCTCATTTTAAACCACGAAACGATTTGAATGAATACTCTAGCGTAGCTATTATACTGACAGACTTGTGATAGATTTAGCACAGTTCGTTGGAGTGATCGCTGATACTTCTGTTATGTTTTGAGTTTTGCCTTCTTCTTCCTTTTTTTTCCTTGCAGCGTTCGGCAAATTTTGATCGTTCTTACTGTGGGACGCGTTTCAAAACAATTTAAGGCCAGTGTGTACCCCGCCAAGCACAGGAAACCGAACCTTCCGAAGCAAGCAAATTGTAAGTTTAGCGTTTCCATTGCACATATTTCTTTCACCGAGTCTAGGTAGAAAACCTTCGCATCTATTCTACATGTAGCTTCATTTATTTCAAAAGTTAATGTTACATGAGTCAGAGTTAAATCGACAAAGGAGCTTGGAAGCTTTTGTGTTTTCTTTTTTTAACAACAGCTGAAATAATGATGAAGGAATTGCAAAATGCAGCGATCTAATTAACTCAGTTCGCTAAATCGTCACTTGCTAGGACGGCCGAGACACAACAAATGCAGTACGAACCATGGCACATATGAGCGCTACGAATGCTATTTCTACAGTTTGTCGTTCTAGGCCAAGAGATCACGCCTTATCATTCGAATTAAAAGTGGAAAACTTTAAATTTAATGACAAACTTACGCGCGTGTGCGGTGTTTAAATTCCTTTTTAAAATAGTTTGTAGTTGTCTGCTTCATTGTGCGTTCATATCTCTGTGTTTCCGAGAGTTTGCATTCGTATTTGTCTCAGTATCTTTGCGGCCTGATCAGCAGATATGAAAAAGCTGTTTTTCGTTTCTGCTGTCACCTAATCTCGCTACAGTGCATTTTATAATAGACCATTTGCAGGATTAGGTCACGTGCTTGGATACCACCTAGCAACGCCATGCTGGGACGCAAGCGTTCCAGCCGCCATATTTAGAATTATAGTGTAGTTAAGCGACACGAGCGATTTAAAAGAGTTCATCTTCAAACTTTTAGTTTTGTAAATGATATAACTATTATACTTGTTCGAATTTTGGAAGGAACACTCGCATATTTTGACAGAATACGGAACCTATTCCATCGTGACGACCTTTTGGCCTCATGGCGAGCAACGAAGGTAAGCAACTGTAACTGAAATATTCGTTGTTAGTCCTTTGTTTTGCCTCGGAAAAGATTTGAACTTTCATTTGCTCAATATAAGATACGGTACCTCTGACAGAATTCCATTTAGTTTACTCGCGAAGAGTGGTTGTCTTCTGTGACAACTGGTGTGTTGTTACCATAGAGTACTCAGCAAAACCGCGTTGTTTCTAATATTTTTTGTTGTATAAAGAACGAAGTTCTACCGGTAATCCGACGCAAGATATCCACCTCTTTCCTACCCTGACGTTTGCCGAAGTAGAGAGCTACGCGAAAATCTCTTCTGGTTGCACAAGCACAAGCAAAGCCTACAAATTCTTTGCTGAACCTGGATATCTCCACAATATTCAAGGTGAGCAATATTTCGTCACGTGAGTGCGTGTTTTATTTTCACATTTATTTTATGTCCTACGAAATGGATATAATAATAATTATCCAGTAACTATTTACTCTGAAATGTGATTGTTGTGCATCTATATGCCACACAGTATTTCGTACCCTTTGATGAACAATCTTTCATGTCTTTCAGTGACTTACCTGCCAGATAAAGTGAAAGTTTCCGGTAAATGTTTCCGATCCATGAGAAAAAGTGAGCCCCCGCATCTTTTGGAAATATTTGTAAAGTTGGAGGACAAGGGCATCACTGGAAAATGTTCCTGTGTTGCAGGTGCAAGTGGCTATTGCCATCATGTAATAGGCCTGCTTTTCTATATGGCTCATTGTAAAATGTTTGGACTTACATCTCTACCAGATGATCTAACTTGCACCAGTATGCCACAGCGCTGGAGTGTACCAAGAGAAAAACGCATTGGAACAAAAGAGATTCAGTCGGTACTGGTAAAAAAGCCAAAAATGGGTGCCAACTACAACAAGTTCATCAAAAGTACTTTGTACTCACCATCTTCTTTTTATGGAATCCTTTGCAAGAGTGATTTTACTGGCTTGGACCCATTGCCCTTGATAGCTGATATTGCACCCACAGCAGAGCAAAGACCTAATTTAATATTACAGCCAACAAAATTTGGCAATGCTCCTAAAGGTAGTCCTCTGTCATACCAGCAAAAGCTCTCACAAGAATACGTCATAAATGACTTCCTTGCCTGTGATTTCCCAAAGTTACCATTGGAGGGTGCTGGAGAACGAATAACGAACAATGTTCAAGTTTGTTTAACTCAGGAAAGAGCCGCTGCACTTGATGCTTTAGCTGTTACTCGAGAAGTTGCAATTGACTTGGAAGCGAGGACAGTGACACAGGGTGCAAGTAATCTTTGGCAGCTTCTTCGTTCAAAGCGAATTACTGCCAGCAAGTTTGGTTCTTGTGCAAAACGTGTAACAAATTTTGAAAACCTGGTGAGGCAAATAAATCCTTCACGTCGTGTTGTTACAGCAGCTATGAAGAGAGGAATTGAAATGGAGCCACATGCAGCTACAGTGTATGCTAATGTCGCTAAAGCTGGGATGGTCAATGTATTCCCATGTGGATTAGTCATTAATCCAAAGTGCCCATGGTTGGGATGTAGTCCTGACCGCAAGGTCTATGACATCAAAGCAGCAAATGAAGGGCGTAACCCATTTGGTTTGTGCGAAATCAAAGTTGTACAAGAGGGGGAGACAGATTTCAAAAATGTCAGATATCTTGCAATTGACCCAGTGTCCGATGAGATAACACTGAAAAGAAATCATGAATACTATTTACAGGTGCAGTGCCAGTTGGCACTGACAGGGTTAGAATGGTGTGACTTTTTTTGTTATATGAATGACACTAAGTATTTTTGCCAACGAATCTTCTTTGATAAAATTTTTTTCCAAGACAGCAAAGATAAGGTGGACATGTTCTTTTTCAACTATTTCCTAGGATCAATGTAATATGTAATAAGGAAAAATACAGCACAAGAAAAAGCATGTCAAAAACTTTATTAAACCTACTAGTGAACAACCTCATTATATAACTGTACCTCCATTTAAAAGTTGTCTCCATTTAAAATTAGGGGCCCTTGAAAATTTGTTAATAAGCATGCCACTGTATATACCTGATTAATTGAGCCTAACATAGACAAGGGAACATCAGAATCGAAAATGTGAAATTCTTTTATCCTCTTAATGGCCCTCTCAACATGAATCCTGACTTTTGCAATCATTTTTGTCTTCTGAACCTCAGCTGCTGAAAACTGGGTTCTACTCTCCAAAAAAGGAGGAATGTTAAGGTCTACTTCCTTTTCCCTAAGAAGATCTTCAATATCAAAACCCTTATCTGCCATCACAGAATCCCCAGCCTCAAGTAAATCAAGTATACCTGAACATCTTGTAATTTCTTTATCTGAAATTGCCCCTGTATACAAAGAAGAAACAAAAGTGATGGCACCATGTGGTGAAATGCCTATTAAGCCCTTGAGAGTGGTGTTACTCTTGTAGGAAGAGTACAGTTGAGACTGCAACAGAAGAGATGATGGTGTCTCAACAAAAAATTCTGTGCAATCAAGGATAACACGTGTAGTTGGATAGAGCTTCTTAAATTCTCCTGGCATCTTGGCACAAACATCAGCCCTGGAAGGCCAAATAGGTTGAGAACCCAAGAAAAAATATAAATAATTAGCCCAAGTAGTAATTTTTCTGCTAACAGATGAGATATGTAAATTGAAACGGTGTGCAAGATCTTGCTGAAAAAGCCCTAGTTTAATCCTAACAAGGAACATAAATAATTCATCTATCAGTTGCATAGCTCGGACATGTGGGCGGTTTTCTAGGACACCAGTTGCATAACAATATGTCATTTTCTCTGCTGTAGGTCTTATCAAATTATAGAAAAGTAAGAAATGCTTATATGAACAGAACCCTGTGTAAAACTTGATTGCATCATCATCTGTTGAGAATCTCTCAATGCCAAACTTGTAAATCTTAAGTCCAGATGCAGCTTCTTCCTTTTGTCTTCGAAACTCTTCTTGTAGGTGGGCAAGAGCAGTATTAGCTTCTTTAGAGGCTGTCTGTGATTCTCTTTTAAGATCCTCCAGCTCAGCTTGTGTAGCATGAAGTAGCGCTTTTGTCTTCTCAAGCTCTTCTATCATTGCTTGGGAATCAGTGAATTCTTCAGTTGCACTTGAAGCATCATCACTGTTATCACTCTCATCTGCTTGACAGGCACTGTCAAGAAAAAAGTAAAAAAACTCAAAGTATTGTTGGGTCAGATCAGGTGCATCCAAAAATAAAAATACCAGCAAAATAGGAATGACAACAATTGGTAAAGTACAGGGCTATGATGATTTGATCATTGATTTGGTATAGCTTGCCCCACATAAATAATTGTTGATTTTCTTACACACCTTTCAACATGTCTGATTATCTTGCGCCTGTTGTTTGAAGCCGTTGCCCAGCTAAAAACGGTGGGGACAGTTCCTTTTTTGAGTAGACGCCTGCCTGCATTATCGGGAGCATTGAAGTCCTCGTCCTTGAAATGTTTACTGCAAACCCTTGTCTTGGAAGTTATCTTGTTCATAACAGAGTAGGTGTTAAAACATTGTATCCATGTAGATAAAAAGAATGAAAGACAAATAGGAAATCAATCAGTGGAATTATATTCTTCCAAAAAAAACCACTAACCTTGAAATATGGACCAACATCCCTTCTGATTTTAGCGATCCATTGCTTTCGAATTTGCTCTTCATTGGGCATTCGGTGAAATGACAGCGAGCTGTCATAGCGGCTGTCTCCGGTACACTGCGGGACACAGCAATGATAGTTCCCACCCTTTGCTTTTTTCTTGGGCTCTTGGCAACTCGGACTACCTTCAACTGCGAGTCAAAATAGGAAAACAACCAAAACTATTCAGGGAGATGACTGCAAACTGCGTAAAATTAGTCAATGACTTCGATGAGAACGATCACAAGCTTGCTACACATTTCAGTAACTATAGTTTCCATAATTGTTGATATAACTCCTCAGAGTTGCGGTGAATTTTAAATGTGAGCATACGAATCCTTTTCGAGGCAAAAATGACAAAACAAAGCACAAACAACAACGAATATATTTTACAATTGCTTACCTCCGTTGCTCGCCATGAATCCAAAAGGTAGTCACGGTGGTTCCGTATTCTCCAAAATTCACAAACGTTTTATAGTTACTTCACAAAACAAATACAAAAGTTTTGAAAAAACCGTTGAACATGAACTCCAGCATAAATAGATCGCTTGTATGTTGACAGCAAACCCAGAAAGTCGCTTCGCCACGCTATAATTTTCAAAATGGCGGCTGGAACGCTTGCGTCCCAGCATGGCGTTGCTAAGTGGTATCCAAGCACGTGACCTAATCCTGCAAAGGGTCTATTGTTCCTTCGTTGCTTACCTTTAGAAAGTTTAATTGACCTGTCGAGTCGCTTTCCTTACTCAATGACCCTCGGTTTTTTAATAAATTCTTATGAGGTTTTTTATCGAGGTCCAATAAACCAAACAGAGATCATTTTACTAGCGTCCTCTATCGTGAACGTCGTTAAATGTCTTTTTATATTTTGGGCTATTCTTGGGTTAAAAATCGTTCAAATCTTTCAAACCAATCATGTTTGCCTTTTCAGTTAAGGCGAGCATTTTAATGTATCTAGTTTGGTTTGAAAACTGAGTTCTCTTCTCTAAAAATATCAGAGAATAGAGTCTTATCACTTTGTCATAAAATTCTAAAAAGCTCAGGACATACAAACTTTGATAAAAGAAGTTCTTGCGCTCATTGTTGTAGAATTAAAAGGAATGCATTTCACATTAGCATATTGCATTAACGTATATCCCACAAACATTTTGTGGCGAGACGTGGACAAATTGCTCAGTGCTTACAAATGCTTAAAGTTGAGCCCAAAAAAACGTCGTTGTAAAGCATGCTAGTTCGTATTGCGTTCTTCATACTTTGCTTCAAGTCTCTTAGCAAAAAAGAGAATCGAAACAGTTGGTGATTCTGCCAAAACAAAGATCTCTTAAACATATTCTTAATGACATTAATTCTAACTTGCAAACATTTGTTTATTCATTGTTTGTGCCGACTTCGCACTGACCCTTTTGACGATTTGTTTCGTTTTACCGAAGGCGCAAAAATTTTGCCCCAAAACGCGTCAAATTCGTGTCTTACAACACTGTCAACACCTTGTTAGCTGATGCTTTAGACATCATTTGAAAATAGAATTATCCGGGACAGTCAAGCGTGGCTTTGAATATTTTTAAGATTGCACAGCCTTCATACACCTCTTTCCTATATCTGGAATACGAAATTGTATAAACTACGTCCCAAACGCAGGTAAAAAAGCGATTTCCACAGTCTTTGCATTATCCCATTTTATTCCTAAGCTTGAACGTTGCACAGCAGTTTTTTTCCCGCGGCGATTGATGTTGCGCATTTAACATGTACTTGAATTAAAATCAGGACACAGGTTATATATTTCGTATCCTTCGAACTGGCAATTAGCAATGCTAATGAATCTCAGCTCACAATGGCATGTACGCTGTCACGTCTTCAGTTAATATGCATTTAATTTTTTACAGTAACTTGCAGTGATGAAAAAATTAGTGCAATACAGAAAGCTACTGAACAGTACTGTACTGTGGTACTGTTTGTTTTACTATACAGTGTGGTTCTAACTTTTTCATCTGTGGATCAAACCATGAAGTGTGACCATTCTTTGTAAAGCTACTGAACAGTACTGTACTGTGGTACTGTTTGTTTTACTATACAGTGTGGTTCTAACTTTTTCATCGGTGGATCAAACCATGCAGTGTGACCATTCTTTGTAAAGCTACTGAATAATAATAACTCTATTTCCCTAATCTTCGGCATAAGAATTACGATATGGATTACAAAAGTGAGATAAAATCTAATTATGTACAAGAGTAAATAAGATGATAAAAAATGTTCATATATAAAATGTGTCTGCGAATGTGTCTGCCAGTAATGTCAGCTATTCAGTTGGGCAATTGCTCTTGGCATAAATGAATTTTTGTGTCTTTCGGTTCCTGATGATATCGTTAGATCTTTGGCTTTCCTCAATCTGTAGCAGTACTCACTGTTGTTAGCTCGCTTTTGAATATTGTTGTTAACGTTTATTTAATTTGTTTTGAGTATTAAGGGCTATTACCATTATTTTTATCATTATTATTATTATTGTTATTATTATTATTATTATAATCATAACTATAACAAAATTTTCAAATCTGATAGGCTATCAACTGCCCTGATTTCAGCCTCAATAGGACAGTTAAACAGGACAGTACGCGTCATGCCTGAGTAATTGGACAGTGAGCGCCATTACGCGCGCGCTTAATTAACAAATAAAGAAGCCTAAGCCGTGTATTACACTGTGATAAAACACGACGGGCATTTGAGAACACGAGTGAAATGTGGAAAACACGAGCCGCAGGCGAGTGTTTTCCACATTTCTCGAGTGTTCTCAAATGCCCGGAGTGTTTTAATCATAGTGTAATACACGGCTTAGGCTTCTTTATTCGCTTTATGATATAGATTTTTACACGCCGCGAGTAGAAACAACAAAACACACACAGTCGACAAACCGACGTCATTGAATAGCAACTTCTCGACTGTTTTCGCTCACTTCTTCTTTATTTGTTTTTTGTTCTCAGCTTCAAAACTTTCTGCTGCTTCGCAGAGAACTTCATCATGAATTTCTTCAAAGAAAATGTTTTACGCCGTCTCTTACAGAATTGTTGAGCAGAGGTAATGTGGCGAAAAACAATAAAACACGCTTTTTCTATGTTTTATACTCTGATAAAACATAGGTTTTTGACCAATCAGAGCGCGCGTAAGAACGTAGCTATATTATAAATGGCTATTTTTTTCACTGCTGGAAAAAAAATCTTGGAATTTCATGTGTTTTGATTTAAAAAAAAAACCGGAAGTTTATATATCACAAATTTTGTTAAAGTTATGATTAATTGGTAATAAAACTTCGTGTCGTCCAGTTCGGTCTGCAATCATACTCGTGATTAAACAAATCGGACTCCCGCTACGTGGTCGTCTGATTTTGTTAATTACTCGAATGATGACAGGCGAATTGGACTCCACTCAGTCCTATTACCATAACTTATTATCATCATCATCATCATCATCATCATCGTCATCATTATTATTATTATTATTATTATTATTATTATTATTATCATTATTATCATTCTTGTATTGCCAGGTGATCGTTTCCAAGCGTAACGATGGAAACAACCTCCCTTTCCGAAAGAGCCAACCGAGCTTGGTGCGTGGTCTTCGGTTTGGAGTCAGCGGCAATCATCCTGGGCAATATACTGATCATAGCGGTATTTAGTATTACCAAGTCCCTCCACAGGAAAACTTATTATCTCTTCATCAGTCTGGCTGTGGCTGACCTGCTGGTCGGAGCTGTAGCGTTACCGCTGTACATCCATTTGATCGGCGGCACCACAACAAGATGGTGGGATGTTCACTCGCATGTGTCTCACACCTTCACCGCGATAGATATCTTCACAGCGTATGCATCAATTTACTTTCTTGTAGCCATCGCTTTAGAAAGGCTCTTTGCTGTTCTCTCGCCACTGAAGCACGCCAACACAAAATCTGCATTTTATTACGGGGTAATAATCGCTGTGTGGATGTTAGCACTTTTGCTATCAATCCTATCCTTTCTCAGAGAGCAGCACATTGCCAAAGCAAACAATAGAGCAGTGTTTCTCTTTATTATGGTCATGCTTGGGCTTGCGATGTTAACTTTAATAATCAGTTACTTTATTATTGGTGTTGTGTTGTTGAGTTCGTATCAATCTCGCAAAGACCAAGCCAACTACGTTCAAAAACGTTTGGCGTGGACTCTTTTCGTTTTGAGCGCAATTTTTATCGTTACATGGTTGCCGTTTAAGGTTATCAATTACATTTTCCATTTTGAGCCAGGCACGACTTTGTCGTGTGGTGCTGGCAATCTCGCTTGCCTGTATAACGCAATTTACGCAGTGAAATTTCTCCATTATTTTAATTCTGTTGTTAACCCGTTCGTGTACGCGTTGGGTGTGTCAGATTTCCGCAAAGGCGTGCGGCGTCTGCTGTGCGGCTGCGTGGAACCTCGCCCACCACAAAATCCACACATCGGCGAGCTCAAAGGCATTGACAACATGGTTTCCATGGAGTCTGTTAACACCGTCGTGCCATCCATGTATTTGTGATCAAAGTCAGTGAGAATAAGTGTATGCGAGGGTGGTATGCACAAAAAGCGTGAGACTGAGAAGTTGCGGGAGGGGACGAAAGGATGAATAACTAAGGACCGACCATTAGAAAAGTGATGGGGGGGGTGGGGAATTTTCAGTTTGCATGAATTTTTTTTTTCGCTCACTGCTTGTGCAGGAATTTGTTTTTCAGGTGAACCCCTCTGCACGAATTTTTTTTACTACGTGTGAAAAAGTCACAATTGGACCTTCCTTCGGCATGAGTTTTTTTTTTTACCTTCTTCTTTGCATGAATTTTTTTTCTTGGCATTTTCCCTTGCATGAATTTTTTTTTGTTTTTTTCCCCACATCTCCCCCCCCCCCCCATCACTTTTCTAATGGTTCGTCCCTAAGGTCACTTTGATTCTTCTGTACTCATATAGAGGGATCGTGCAAACCAGAAAAATATAGTTTTGTATTAATCTCTTTGATGTGAACACAGGAAGATGGGGACGTACGACATCTAGAAAAATTTACCCCTCTGATACGCACTTTACTTTTGTTTTCAAGATTAGCTCTCTTATATTGTTTACAGTCGAACCTCGCTATCTCCAGCTTGCAAGGGAAACGAAAAATGTAGTTCGAGACAGTGGGGGCATATATTCGAGATGACCGATGATAAATGACTGAAAAAACAATCCAAAGGAAATGAGACGGAGAGACAGAAGAAATTGGGATAATCAAACAACCGTAAGGTAAAAAAAGAAGGTTGTTGGGGCTGCTGACGTTTTCAGCGTTAATTCTTCGTCAGATCGAAGGGCAAACGCTCGAAACGTCAGCACCCCACCTTCGTTTACCTTATGCTTACGGTGGTATAACTTGCTTTATCAATTTGTTTGATTATCTTAATTTCTTATGTTTCAATTCCTTGGCGACGCAGCACCAGTTTTTCGGGGAGTTCGAGATAACCGAGTTCGAGAATGCGGAGTTCGAGATAGCGAGATTCGCCTGTAGCTCAACTCGATGAAAAAGCAAGGAGTTGTGAATTAAATAGTATAGCGCTTATTGCAGTATCGTAGATTAGTTAGTACGCGCGCTGTGATTGGTCAATTTAAAAGTTTGTTTTGAGATATAATAAATATGTTATCAACCTCGTTTTTTCGGTCCGTACTGTAAGTTAGGGATCCTCGTCTTTTCTGCTTGGATAAATCCGAGCGGAAAAAACTCGGTCCGTAAATTACAGTACGGACCTCGAACTCGGTTAGTAAGAGATATTTATTCAATGTACAGGATACCTACTTTGAATGTGCAAAACTCTCTGAGAGGGGAATAGTTAACTTTCAAACTCCTTCTTATCTGCGAGTTAAACCGAATTCATACTTGTAAGAAAAATTTAATGTGTAATGCATATTAAATATATACTTTTGATTGAAATGTTTTTGAACAATGGAATACCTTCTGACCTGTCATGTAATATCGACCACGGCTTTTGCAAATGTAACAGTCAAAGCCTGCATGATTAACAACAGTAAATATCAAGAAACTATTCCGACAAGCAATATTAACCTGTAAATAATTATTTCATTTAGGTGCGTTGATTATTAAGAATGTACATGTGTTAGCTCTGTTAAGTAGCAGGGAAATCCAGACTTTTTTAGGCTTGTGTCACCTTATAGCCTGTAAAAAACTGTTTTTTAGACTGTATACATTTAAGAAATAGAAAACATGTACCGTGTTTCTATCGAGTTATAGAAACACGAGTGAAAGTTTGGGAGAACGAGAAATGCTGTGGGAACACGAGCCGCAGGCGAGTGTTTCCACAGCTTTTTCGAGTTCTCCCAAACTTTCACGAGTGTTTCTATAACTCAATAGAAACACGAAGAACGTGTTTTCTATTTCTTTTAGAAAACACCGCGACGAAAAAAAAGAAAAGCAACTTGTTAGCTTTGATTATCAAAATGTAAATTCTCTTTGCTCGCGTCATCATTACGTCAACAGCTCGTGCTAGTTCTGTGTTTCTATCGAGTTATAGAAACACGATTTCTAACCAATCAGCGCGCGTACTTTCTTAGGACTGTTTTCTAAACATCATATATTAAGTAATACGTTTAATCTTGTTGTATTCCGTCCAAACCGTGGTAGATACTCTAAATGGTAGAATGTTTTGTAGAAGAACATTTATATATGCTCAATATCATGCGTGTAACAAACAATAAAGAAACAAATGGAATTGTATTTGTGAGTCTTTACGTACCATTCATTATGATATTTTAACTTTCTTTTCTGAGGTGAGGCACAGTACAGTGCAACGGTGTAGTGCAGGGCAGGTCATGGGTTCGATTCTCGTTCAAGCCTGAATTATTTTCAGGTCTTACCTCTGCAACTACTCACAACTGATGTTGATCACATAACTACGACGATCTTTCACTTACTGAAAAACAGTGCAGTTCATTACCTCCGCCAAGGAGGTTATGTTTTCACGCCTGTCTGTTTTTTTTGTCTGTCTGTTAATCGTTTTACGCAAAAACTAATCAACGGATTTGCACCAAATTTAGTGGAAAGGTCGCAAATATACCCAGGATGAATCGATTAAAATTTGGAATTTATCCGGATTAAACTCCGGATCTCAGATCCAGATGAGTATAATATCAGGTGTACATATGTGGCGGGGTGGAGGTATGCGCTCTACCGAGTGCCCTTCTAGTTTTCATTTGCATTTGGATTTGTAAGCAAGATAGGACCAGAAACAACGTTCTTAGCTGGAATACCGAAGTTGTAATACCGAAGGACGCCATTGTTGGCCTTTAATAGAAGCTTCTAAAAGACGAAGATTCAATAAGAAAGAAGAGATTATCTACATTCTTTTTTTTTTCATTTTTTTCATAGTATTTCAAACACACACATTATTTTACAATTCAAAAAATAGGAAAGAGAAAAGTTACACAGACATACACACGCTAGGAAGTTACAATTTTGCAGATGCCTCATAACAATAACACTGAATTAATCTTCCATTCCTTATTAAAATACCCTAGCTTGTTGTTTTTCCTACAAATATATTTCTCCGTTTCACACTTTAATTTAATTTTCTGCCGAAATGAAAGGATCAAGAACTCCCAAATATTATAGGATTTCGGAGGAAGATTAATATCTACATTCTTTGTACCTGCAAGTTTCATTTGTTGGTTATCCTGTGTAATCGGACCAGTCCGTCCGAGCGTTTAGGACACGTGATTTGATCGAGGTTCATTCTAGTTTAGGTCAAACCTCCGCGCTACACGTTGTCGTTGATTCAGTTGTTATTTCCCTTGTTTATGGTAAGTAAGTAAGTAAGTAACGGCTTTATTTAACGAGGGTAGTACATAATAGTACAAAAGTACTAACAAACTTGTAGCCCTCACGAAATACAGATTAAAATTTATAAACACCTAAAAATCGACTAAATACGTAATAATACAGACCTAAAAAGTATATAAAAGCTAATGCATTGCAAATCACGGACAAAAATGTACTAAAAATTTTTGTTCATCTAATAACAACTTTTCAAATTTCTTTCTAAACAAGCTATGGTCAAAGGAACACTAAGCGAACTGTCTTTTGTTAAAGAACTTACAGAGAATCAAAGGTTACGGTAACACGAAATTTCGTATTAAAAACATGCAGGACAATGTCGAGCGTTTTCCTTGTTGATCTGGACGAATAAACGATGGACTTTACGGCTGTTACATTCTTCCTTGAGGGAATATCTTCTCTCAGTTGTCTCAGTATCACGACCCTCATTATAGTTAAGGTAATCAGACAGGGAAGCAATCTTAATCTAGGTTTACACTGAGGAAAATGATTCCGAATTTCCTTTGTTTCCGGATTCATAAGATTTTGATGTATTCAGATTCATAGACGTTTATACTGACGGGTTTGTTTTTATCATCATATCTGAAGACGTTTAAAGGGAGTTGTCAGTGATCGTCGCTAACGGAAGAAGTTTATTAACGTTTAGTCTTAAACCGCAACCCAGTTATGACACGATAGCAGGCGAAACGATTTACGGATTCAGCAAAGATCGTCATATAAAAACTGACTCTCAAACTTGAAAGCATTCATACCTATTTGTACCAATAAATTACCAATTTTAATTACCAATAAATTACTAATTTGTCAATTTCTTGTGTTTCAATTCCCCACCGACCCAGCACCAGTTTTTTTTAGAAACTATCCCCACAATACTTGTTATTTTTTTTTTGTTTAATCAACTAAACAAATCAACTTAAACTTCTGTCTATATGGGAAATGTTTGGTTATAAAACATATCATATCAAACATTGGCTGATTGGTGATTTGAAACATTGGTGACCAAGCATGGTAATGATCGATGGAGAGCCTAAACGGTTAAAAATGTTTGATCAAACACAGATTAAACTCCACAAGCGAAGAACTATGGGCCACAAATATATGGATATGAGCGGCTTAGCAAAAGTGATACGCATGCGCGCGCCAAACATGTTTGTTACGGATATCCAAACAAACAAAACATCACCCATCAAACACGAGAACAAAATAAATGTTTACTTTGTTTGACGAATGTTAATAGCCTTCAAATTTTATCAGACACGGCTATCAAATAGTTCCAAACAAGGAGGCCACACGGTAAATATTGGCAACTGTCCAATTTTTCTTAAATTGGACACCTATCCAATTTAAGAAAAATTGGACAGTTGCCAATATTGGATTTAGAGGTAGCTATATAATTAACAAATAACAGGACTCCGTGCTTGTCCAATTAAGAAACTGTTGGATTCGAAAATTCCTTGGAACACCAAATTGGACTCGGCCTGCGCCCTTGTCCAATTTTGGTGTTCCTCTGAATTTTCTCATCCAATATTTTCTTAATTGGACAGCATGGAGTCCTATTATATATACTGATCGAGTAGGTGCCGTACAAATTAATTACTTCATGAGCAAAAGGAATAGCCTGAGTTAAAAAACATAATTTTGTTTAAAAAGTATTACTTTTTGTAATAACTACTAATATCAAACTTGTTGAACATATTAAACTAATGTGCTTGCAGTTCATGAGAAAACTGGAATTTTCCTCAAAGCTTCCACTCAATTCCCATATGGCCACAAAGGTTCATTCTCAAAATCTCCTCGAATTTCATTACAGACGTCAGTGATAACGAAATTGAAATCGAATAAGAGACCAGAGTGAACGCTACGGCGCTAGAACAAGACTGTTGTTGGTCACTGTTGGTTTAGAGTGAAATGTTTTTTTTTTTACTGTATCGCGTGTATTAGACAGTATTTGTTAGACTGTATTGCGTGAATACTAGAATTAAGACTTTTATTCGATATGTTTCCACTTTAAACTTGTTTAAAAATGTTTTATTGGACAGTATTGCCATGTTACACTTTGTTGTGTAGTGGAAGATAACAATAAATTTACACAAGATTCAAATGTCTTTGCAATTAAAATGGTGAATATTTAATAAGCGTCCCTCTCGAATATGCGCCCTACTAACTATAAGAAGACCAAACATTCAATATTAAGCGCCTTGGGCACTTATTCGAATAAATACGGTGCCTTTCCTTTGCGTTCTTTTGGTATCTAATTTCCAATACTTTTATGCATCTTTTGCCACGTTCAAATATGTTGTTACTCTAATAGTAGCGTGTATTATTTTTCCAAAATGTCACGTTCTCGTAATTTACCCGACGAAAAGAAAACCGGCTGCTGAGGCAAGAACTCAAAATTTTCAGCTGATGTAATTCCCAGCTATAATGACAACTGTAATATTACATTTGTAACAAAATGATTTATGCTTACATCCAAATTAGTCCTTCTTTCAGTTCCTGAAAAATGCCAGTAATGAGTCGACTCGAAAGCTGGACAATATTGCCCAGTGATGTGATGAATTTCTCAAGTTATAAATTAGCACTGACCACCCTATTATAGAGTATTCGGGACAGAATTATGCTTGAACTGAAGAAAATTCACCGCACCGCATGACTGGACAGCTCTATCCAGTGTCTATCTTATAAAAAAAGTCAATATAAAGATTTAATCGACAAGATTTTAGAGTTTTAGAACCGGAGGTTGTATTTTTTTCTGGATGCACGCAATGTCTTGCCAACCAGTGGGAAGGAACGATTAGTTATTATGGACTTCTGATATTGGTTTCATCTGGTTATGCTGAACATATCACGGTGACGTACTTCCGTGTCAACTTCCTTACTTTTAATCAAATATTGAGTGAAAGCTGCATTTCAATAGGAAAAAAATTTTTAAGTAGAACTAAAATTCAATGAGCACGTTCAACTTGTTTTTCAGTCATTATGAGCAACTTTTCTGAAATTCAAGACGGTAATGACGAAGAAGACGAAAGGGAGAGTGACGTTACTGTGGTGATTTTTACTCTCCTTGGATTACTGATCATCACTGGGAACGCATTGAGCATTCCTGTCTTCTGGAAACGAAGATTCTCTTTTAAACGAACGACCATTTTCCTCTTGAATCTGACCTTTGCGGATCTGATGGTAGGCTTCGTTGTACTTGGACAAATTGCATTATCGTTCTTGTCAAACGAACAGGAAGCTCCCATCTTAATAGTTTTAACTCCGTTTGACTCATTCACTGGCCTTTCGTCCATTTTCTTCTTGGCCGCGATTTCGTTGGAAAGAGCATACGCCATAGCATTCCCGCTTCGTCATGTTTCCACGTCAACGCGGTATTACGTCATTACTGTTTGCGTCGTTTGGTCCTTGGCGGGATTATTGTCCGGTTTGATTTTGCTTTCCTTATTTGGAATTCTCGCAAAGAAAGCCGCTTTCGTAGTGATACCGATTTTCGTTGGTCTTGCTTTGTTGGTAACCTGTGGTTCTTACACGTCGATCTGGATCAAAATGAGAAAGAGAATCTTTAATTTACCCAGTAACCGAGAACTTAGAATTGAGCAGAACAGAAGACTTGCGAAAACATTGTTTCTGCTAACACTGTTATCTCTTATGGCATGGCTGCCCTTCTATGTCATCTTTACTATTTTTCAGTTCTTTCCTGAAGTAATGATTCCCGAAGTTGTTATTCTTATAGCAAGGAATCTTCAGTATATGAACTCGCTTATTAACCCCGTTGTGTACAACCTTAGGAATCGTGAGTTTCGGAAAACGTGGACCTCATTAGTTTGTTGTTGTCTAGTAAGGGACAAAGCACCGACAATGCGAGATTCGCCTTAAGTCGATGAGGGCATGTAAAGGCACCCCCGAGCTTTAAAGGCAACATGGCCGGAGTTTTTTTTATCCCAGTTTCAGTAGCATGAAACCCCTCAGAATAATGTTACTTCCCCCTGACTGTGGGATGTTAGTCAAACGCAGGTTTATCCTTATCTTTAATTTGTATCTCCGGTACCCATTTCTACAGCTATGTGTAGAGAGACAGTGTGGAGTTACGTTTCTTGTCTAAGGAAACAACACAAGTTACCCACAGCATTGTATCGCTGGTACCCATTTCTACAGCTATGTGTAGAGAGACAGTGTGGAGTAAAGTTTCTTGTCTAAGGAAACAACACAAGTTACCCACAGCATTGTATCGCTGGTACCCATTTCTACAGCTATGTGTAGAGAGACAGTGTGGAGTTACGTTTCTTGTCTAAGGGAACAACACAAGTTACCCCCAGCATTGTATCGCTGGTACCCATTTATACACCTGGGTGGAGAGGGACAGTGTGGAGTTACGTTTCTTGTCTAAGGGAACAACACAAGTTACCCACAGCATTGTATCGCTGGTACCCATTTCTACAGCTATGTGTAGAGAGACAGTGTGGAGTAAAGTTTCTTGTCTAAGGGAACAACACAAGTTACCCCCAGCATTATATCACTAGTACCCATTTATACACCTGGGTGGAGAGGGACAGTGTGGAGTAAAGTTTCTTGTCTAAGGGAACAACACAAGTTACCCCCAGCATTATATCACTGGTACCCATTTATACACCTGGGTGGAGAGGGACAGTGTGGAGTAAAGTTTCTTGTCTAAGGGAACAACACAAGTTACCCACAGCATTATATCGCTGGTACCCATTTATACACCTGGGTGGAGAGAGACAGTGTGGAGTAAAGTTTCTTGTCTAAGGAAACAACACAAGTTACCCCCAGCATTATATCACTGGTACCCATTTATACACCTGGGTGGAGAAGGACAGTGTGGAGTTACGTTTCTTGTCTAAGGGAACAACACAAGTTACCCACAGCATTATATCGCTGGTACCCATTTATACACCTGGGTGGAGAGGGACAGTGTGGAGTAAAGTTTCTTGTCTAAGGGAACAACACGGTAGAACCTTGAATGGTAAAAAAGCTAAAGGCGCGCACCAGCCTTGGGGCCCACACGGGCGGAGCTTATCCCGGTTTCAATAACATGAAGCACCTGGGAGTATTATTACTTCCCCCTGGATGGGGTGCTTGTTCATCGTAAGGTCATCCAACCTTGAATGGAGCATTCATTAAACTGAATTGCAAAGTCTCATGAAATCTGCAACATTCGTTTCGTCATTTAGATTTACAACATTATTCGGGGTTTTCAATTTTAAATCTATTTTGCAGGTTTTCAAATTCACCACAATCAAGACTCTTAGACCTATTCCTCTCTGCTGACGTAACGCTGAACCCGGGTTAGACTTATCTGTTGTGAATACTCCTTTTGATATGTTTTTTCGTTTCTTTATTGCATGTTTTATTTGTATTTGAGTTACATTTTGAATAAAGAACTATCTGTGTTGGTAGTGTGGAATTTTTCACTTTTTTTCTTCTTCATCGTCTTCATGTATTTTTTTTTCTTTTCTACGCTAATTGTATTTATATAAGTTGCTTCAATGCTGCCAGGCACAAAAATTTGATTCTTATTAATTCAAATAAGAATTATGTATAGTGTAGTAGGCGTGCACTTAAATGACGTCACATGACTCAGAAAACTCTGGCCATTCACCTGCATGCACAAAGGCGAGCCAAGCCAAAAGAACTGAGCGTTATGTTGTCATACAACAGCAAAGTTTCTTGAAGTCTTAGTGTTCAAAAAAGGTATGGGTATCTCTTTTAGGAACAGACAAATGAATCAAAACACGACTGCCCTAAGTGGTGTGAAGCCCTCGCAAAAGTTCTGAAAAAGATACAAAGTTTGATAACGGCCGAAGCTCCCTATCCGAAAAGTTCCGAATTCCGACTACCTCTCATTTTGCCCGAAGACTTCCGAATCCACGCATGGGTTGAAAAGAATGATGGTCAGCGGTGGATTGTAAACAAGATGGCGGCAACGAAGGTGGAGCATCAGTTCTTCGTTTTATGGCGATCTGCTTGGTTTTTTTATATCTAATATTAAATGCTGCTAAGCTATGCTGATAGGAAAGTCCTTTGTCTGCTACAGCAAAGCAGACAGACAACCTGTCTCAATTTTATTGGAGAAGAAGGGAAAAACAGACGCGCTACTCTTTGAAAGTGGTGCGATCGCTCAACTGTGTAAGTATGTACTTCTAATTATAAGTAAATTAGGTAAGATTTCCGCACAGGTCCCTACTTCACTATGCATTCTGTAACTATACTATTTCGTTCTTTGAACACAAGAAATATTTGCACGTGCATTACACCAGACAAGACAGCTTCAGCATGCATCATGAAGTAGGGACCTATGCGGAAATCATTCCCAATCTGTTATTCATGTTGATACTTCACCGAAAGTAATCAAAATTACATTAGGTGAAAACCTAAGTATTCAATCGTAATTCAATTTCAAAAAATGTATGCGACATCTCCCAAGCTTAAATATTTTGGAGTTTAGGATCTGGAGACTTGCACAGACATTTTGAAATTGAATAAGGATGAAGTATTTTAACAGGGTAGTAAAACGGAGATTTCAAATGATAATTTACGGAATGATTTCTGCACAGGTCCCTACTTCATTATGCATGCTGAAGCTGTCTTGTCTGGTGTAATGCACGTGCAAATATTTCTTGTGTTCGAAGAACGAAATAGTATAGTTACAGAATGCATAATGAAGTAGGGACCTGTGCGGAAATCTTACCGTATCTGCTCACTGGGGAAACATCAGCTGCCAGTACAACAGACTATGCATTCTTCATTAGATATTCTGTACAGTGGAACATATTCAGTCATATGAACCCACGTTTACAGGGCTAAAAATTGGCAGGTGCACGGTCACCAGTGGCGAGTTAAAACTGACCAGGGCTATAAAAAGTTAAGGTGTGAACGCCCGATGGGCAACTATGCTACAGAATTTCAAAAAGTTGCAATGTAAATTATGCGAAGTACAGAGTTAAAAATAAAACTCAATATGTAGTTTAATTCAGGACTACCTTTCTTTTCGTTTCTTTTCCTGGACTCTAAGACCATCCATTTTAGTGAAGTTTTGAAGTGGAAATTCCGAGCTGTTTTAACAGAGATTGCAGAAGCGATCCATATTCACAACATATAGGCATCATCTTGATTTTGTGATTGCCACGTGACTCTCAAAAAATAAATAAGGGCTACTTCATTTTGGGATGGGCCACTAAGAATTCAAGGAAACTGGCCTGACTGGCCACCAAGCACTGGAGTTAATTTTTAGCCCTGTGTTTAATTTATGCTCAGCTCACTCACTTTCACTCACTTTACTATTATTCTCAGTTTTTAAGTAATTTCTTCTTTTAAGCATGCTGGCAGATAGCAATGGTTTAATCTTGGCCAGCATACTTTAAATAATGTGGTTCAATTTAATGCTTGGTTTAAATTTTATTTTCTTTGTTTCAAACTCATGATCATACCAAACTACACCAAAAAACTAGGGAAAATAAAATTTAAACCAAGTAAAGAATGGAACCACAACATATACATGGAAATGATCACAAAGTGCACTGTTGATCTAGAAAATAGAGGAAAGGAGATAAAATCATTCAAGGACTTCATTTGGTCACAGTTACTAAGGTTAGATTTCTATATCACTCCATGCTTTGAATTCATTATACATGTTGTGCCTGTATGGTCTGGAATAATTCATGTACAAAAATCTCTTGTTTTCAAAGAATGAGGCAGTATGGCTATGGCATTTATAATGAAGTAAGGGGGATATGGAAATCTAACTGGTATTAATAATGTCTCACTGATTCATGCAATACAAACATCCTTTGGCTTTTTCTTTTTTGAGCTAAATTGCGTATACCAAAAAGGTGCATCCAAACTGAGGGTGATAAATCTTTTTAGGGCTGCATAAGAGCAGAAACTTGCAACTGCCAGTAACCTATTAAGGTTCTTTGAACCTTGCTTTTTTCCAAGCTAAACTGTGTTTACCAATAAGTTGCATCCAAACTGAGAGTGAGAAGTCTTTGTTTTCTGCCTAAGGGGTAGAAGCTTACAACTACTAGGAATCTTTTACAAAAACTGTAAAATTTTAAAATGGCTCTCGTGCACAGTTATTGAGAATTTTTTTTTTAACCAGCATGACCTGTAGTGTTTAAAAGTCTTAATTTTATCTTTGACAGCTCAGTGGGAGACGGACAGTATAAAGAGAGGATATTCCAAACTAGTAGATGCATATGGCTGTTTAGGAGTGCTCAAAATAAATCTGGGTAAGGTTTTGAAAAAAAAAAACAACAACAGCAACAACAACAAAAAAAATTATAAAAATGTGCTATGCAGTCTGGTAATTACACAGACAGCCCAAAGTTCTTGACACTTGACTCAACTGTTAAAAAAATTTTGGTGCCTGATATTTATAATCTGTTGTATGGTGAAACATACAAAGTAGTTTTGCTCATTGAATTACATGTCATGAGATGCTGGTAATAATTCAATGAAATGAAACAAAAAAGCATCTGTATTTAGATTGTTTGCCTTTGTTGGTGTTTACTTTGCTGTTTAAGCCTTCTTAGTGTTCACTGTATCTAGCTGTATTAAAATATGATTTTTTGATGGTTGAGTCATGAATCGAGAGCCTGGGCTGCCTGTGGTAACACAGTGTGCTAGTGCTTCTAAAGTTGGTTCTTCATCCCACTTTGAAGTTCTTTTTTGAGGCCTGATCTTAGCATACTCTGATGTACTATGCAACATTATAGTTCACCACTAAATTTTCTCCGATTCTTATTGGTTTAAATTGATCACGTGACGCGATAGTGTTCGTCCGCGGAGACACACTATCAGCGCATAGTGCCCTTCCGAGGAAAATACCCGGATGGATAGTGCCCGTCTGTGAAAATGTGAATTTTTTCTGACAGTTATACCGTATTTTTTAGGCAATGTACGTTGCGAATTATTGAAATTTCAGGCTGTACGTATGGATAAATATTTGAATGATCTGCATTTAGTGGGTTTTGACTGTTTTTCAACTGGCGCGCGGAAGAAAATTTAGTGGTGAACAATAAAGACAATAGAGTGTTTATGTCTCGGAACTATCGATCCGATAGTTGCCCCTTGGAAATTTGATGTTCTTAAAACTAGCATATTTGCCCTCGAAGCTTCGCTTCTCGGGCAAATATTTGTTTTAAGAACATCAAATTTCCGCGGGGCAACTATCAGCCGATAGTTCCTCGACAGAAACACTCTATTGTTTAATTGGTACCGTACTGCACCACCAGTTTGGGAGCTCTAATTTTGGAAAATAAAATATTAGAGACAATTAAGTTTGAATTTTAAGTTACAAGAACAAATAAGCCTATGGTAAGCTTGGTTACATAACACTTGCATTTTATAATTATCTAAAGTACCGTAAGTGAAATTTTTCCTTTAATACCTTTCTAAGTAAAAGAAAAATGGTAAAAAAAAAGGTAGGCTTTTTCAGGTAACAGAAAAGTGTGACTTGGGTACAGTAAATGTTACTATTAAAAACTATGGACAGAACAAAGCTGGGTTAGAGCATGTTGGTGTCCTCAAACAATGAAAAGGCAGCCATGTTGGTGTCCCAAACTGATCCTTCAGGAATTAAATTCTATTCTTATGCAAACATCTTCTTTTATTAGTCGGGCAACCGACTATAGGTTTACCCTCGAGTTTCATCGCAAATCGCAGTCACGTGCAATGGGGAATACCGCATACACGTAATACGGGCGCAACCTTTCCACGATGTCGAAGTCGATGGCGAATATGTCGAAAACAAATGGTGTCACCTTTTCTACGCTCAAACATACAGACCCACACACCGTTCGCGGTAGATCCACTCTAAAACATGGCGTGTGTAATGAGCGTGTATTTCGAAACGGGTCGTTCTGCGAACTGAAAATAGCGAAGGTCTCTCTGTTGCCCGACTTACGATCTTAGATCGTCTTGTTTCCATTAAAAACATGGCCACTGATCAAGTGAGTGAATAGGCTCTATAGCAAGAGAGTGTTTGTCTTGTATGTAATTTACTATTGTTTGATTCCCTGGGTGGGATACGTAAGGTCCTGCCAAGACCCCGCCTTCCAGTTTTGCTGTGGGATTATGGCTCATACAATCTTGAAAAGGTCATGCATTTTAGCTGGCATCTTGAGTGGTCCTTTTAAAGATCCTTTCAAGAAAACTACTTGATTTCTTTATTTGGACTTAAAAAGTCCTGGAAGTTTAGTCCTCCTTATATGCCCTATCACTTTTCTGGAATCTTTGTCCACAAATGACTTATGAATAAAAAAGAACTTGCTAAAATATTGGTGACAAATGTAAACCCCAACACGAATCATAATTTAAATTTTTGCCTCAATTTTATGCACCAGGCCTCTGAAATGGGGTTGTTTCGTCAGTCAAGGCTGAACTATCTGACTTCGTAAATGATTCAATTGACCATGTTTTGTATGGAAAGAGGACAACGATTCCCGGTTTCTTGAATAAAACTCTGTCCGTGAAAACTACTTTGTAAATTGTCCTTAATTACAAAGTCATTGAAAAGTCCTTGAATTTTGTTTGTTTGTTTGTTGGAAGTTGTTCAAACCATGTAAATAGCTGTACTGCATTTTAATCATTTGTGCAAAAAAATATAGTTCTATTGTTAAGTGATGGATGCTTCAGTAACACACCTCTGTTCATGTTTGCTTTAGGTGAAGAGGAAGTATGCTTTTTCCTTGTTCTTGTTACTGGCTGTGCATCAGTTGGTAAAATCAGTGCCAGTGAAATTTTTCGTGTCACTGCTACCCATTTGGTCCCATTACAAGATGGTCAGGATGAAGAGATAATTGCCGAAGTACGGAAGCTACTGAATTCTGGAACATTTTATTTTTCCGTGACTTCTGGAGATCAGCCACCTCTTGACCTGACCCTAAGTGCACAAAGATTATACGGCGGGTGTGAACCTGATAACAGGTTTTTCTGGTACGTATCAAGCTTGCTTAAGAGCAGTTTTCCATTGACTATTGTGGAACCAAAGTAAATACTCTGAGCAATTACAACAGCTGCACACAGTCTTACAAAATAGGTAGTCCAGGACTATATGTGGCTAATGCATTTTTTATGCTGTGCACTTTCTTTTATAGTAAGATTTGTCAAGTCATAATGCACCACGTTTTTCAATTTCTAACATTGACTTGAAAAGTCATTGTAGTTAAGATTTCAATTTGGTCTCTTAGGTAATTGGGTCTGGTGTGGACGCATAATAAACTAGTCCGAACGCTTGAAATCCTAGCATCCCTCACTGACACGTCAAGTTTTCACTCTTACTTACATCCTGATGACATAGTGACTACCAGCCTTTTATCTAGCTCTAGTTACAAAAAATTGGGGATCACTTCAATAAAACCTTTACAATCACGATTTACAAGACAGCGTAACTATATTTTTCTAACTCTAAAACAATAGCTACACATGTCAGTTATGCTTGTAAGAGTTCTCTTGTAACGATTATAATAGTTATTTGTAATTTTATTTATCTGCACTGCAGTAGAAAGATATTTACTAAATGAAAATTCCTTGCAGCTCTATTAAAGGAGATAGTTTTTAACCCTTTCACTCCCTATGGGTCTCCATTTGGCGAGTAAAATCGTCTAGTGTTAGACAGAGTAAAGTCCAGTGCTCGAAATTAGAAAAAAATCCAGGTTCTCCTTATGGCAAATGCCGGACAACCTGGCCCCTGACTTTGGTTGTCCTGATAAGGACTTGGTTGCCCTTGACATGTTCTATGATTTTTGCCTAGTTACAGTATAGGGTTTGACCAGAGAAATGATACCCCTATCAGTATGCCTCTGTTTTTATAGTTCTAGAAGTGCTGCGAATAATAAATATTTAATATCTCAAACAAAGTAAGTATAACCCAACCATTTACTTCATTATAAAGCTAACAATTATTACTCTTACTTCAAAATTGTCGCTTGAAAGATCTGTAAGCACGGATCCCACAATGTCCCAGAAAAGACTAAATACGCGTGTGGCAAAATATTGCGAGGAGGTCTGGGTTTGAAGACAACACGACAAGCTTATTGTGGCTTATTGAATCGAACGAACAGCGTTCAGTTAACGGTTACAACCTTCCATTTCCTTTGTTTTACAAATTGTCACGAATCCTCATCCATCTATCAGTATCAGAAGATAAACCTCGCATTTAGAGCTGTTTTCGTGTCTCAAGTTTGTAGCTTCTGTTCTTTATTCTGTTACGCATCACAGTAATGTAGTACTTCAATTTTTTCCTGGGTTGTCCGACGAACTCTTCTCGGGCAACTAGCCCTTTATTTTTCCTAAAAAATGGTTGCCCGAACAAAGTTTTAGTTGTCTCGGGCAACCGGGCAACCGCTAATTTCGAGCACTGAAAGTCTATAAAAAGTCACTCTTGGGAGTGAAAGGGTTAAAGCAACATAGTCAGTTGCTAAGATAAGACTAAGAACATTGTTTCTGGGCCTATCTTGCTTACAAACACAAATGGACAATGAACTGCACTGTTAGTCAATAAGTGAAATAGCGTCATAGTTAAGTGAGTACCGTAACTTAAAAAGTTGCAAAGGTAAGACCTGAAAAATTTCAGGCTTGAACAGGATTCAAACCCATGACCTTGCGAACTGGTTCGTATCTGTTGTGGTTCATTTTTTTCCTTGGTTTAAATTTTATTTTCCTTTGTATTTTGGTACGGTAATGTATGATAATTAGTTTGAAACAAAGGAAAATAAAATTTGAACCAAGGAAAATCAAAGGCTCCTTCGAGCTACCTCATGGTATGTGGTAATTATTCTATGAAGTGCTGTCCTTTCCCCAGACCATGAAGTGTTCATTCCGAATAGTTCATTTTGTGCACTCTTGCTATGACTGATCGATTACTCGTCGTCCAAATTGAAGACATCGTCACTTTTAAGACTTTAAAACCCATTTCTTTCCCCTCAAGCATTCTTGCAGAACACATTACTTGTTCGTTCGCGAGATCTTCAAAAGTGTATTTTGATCAAAGATGGAGCGAAAGGAACGAAAACCCACCTTGACAATCATTGCGTCGTGCTCAACAAAACAGACGCCATTTTGTAAACATGTGCTGCTGCTTTCTCTCACCCCCTCCCCCCACATAATTATGTGAACATAAAACAATTGCATGACTTTGTGGACAAAACTAAACCTAGTAGGGGAGATAGGGGAGAACCTGTTTAATTCACATTTAATGCTGATTTAATGCATAAATTAATTGTCTAACGGGAATGGAGTGACTAATCCAACCATTACTATACCTCATGGTATGACATACATACCATGAGGTAAAAATTGAACCACAACATATCCCATTCAAGCCTGAAGTTTTTTATTGCACCAGTATCACAATGCCATGGATCCCATTTGGGCCTGTTAGTTTTCAGGTCTTATCCAGGCAACTGGCTGTGTTGCTTAAATAACTGTGAGGATCTTTCATCTACGGTATTAAATATTTGTAATTTATAATTTGTGCGATTTAATATTGGCAGGAATCGTAGCTTGCATATTCATCTACAGAGGTTTGGAATTGATTGCTCCCAATGGCTGCTGCGAATGATGTGTGGTGCAGTAGAAATCAGAACTGTGTATGCAGGAAAGAAGCAAGCAAAAGCTTGTCTTATTTCGCGGTTAAGTTGCGAGAGGGCAGGAACACGATTCTATGTAAGAGGTACCAATGATGATGGACATGTTGCAAATTTTGTGGAAACAGAGCAGGTACGTACAGAATATATAATCAGATTTATTATTGCAGGGTGTTCATTAGGCATCGGAGATTGGAGAATTCTCTGGCTACTATGATGAATTCTCCGGCTACTACGATGAATTCTCTAGCCAAATGTAGATGGCCTGAGCTAGTTTTAAATTCAGACATGGAGCGCTTTCAGAATATTCTCCTGTTACTTTACACAATTCTCCTGCTGCTGCAATTCTTATTGAAAACCCTGCTATTGACCAAGCATTAGGTTAACATGGCCACATATTGACCAAGTTAATTTTTGTACTTTTATTAAGAAAGCAAAAATGAATGAGGCCAACATCGAACCATCTTAACAGAACAAGCCCAGTCAAGAAAGGATTTATTACATGGCCATTCTGTTCTGCTTTGTTTTGTGTGACCAAGCGGGAAATCATGGTTGGGCGAGCTAAGCCCATCTTGCTTGCTTGGTTAGCCAATCAGGACTCAAGATTCACTTCATCTTGCCTATTCACAGAATCAGCCATATAAAGAACAGTATTAATATAAATGCTGTCCATAGTTAGTGGAGGGGACTGTGTGTAGTCACACACAGTTTGCTAGCCCTTGTCTTCTGTGATTGACCAAAGTTTAACTCTTTAGATCCTCACTCAAGGGATGGTTTGCCACTACGATGCAACTAATATTATTAAAGGTTTTTTTTTTCGTTTTGGTTTTAGCTTATTGTCCTAGATGACATGACAGCATCTTATGTACAAACAAGAGGCTCTGTTCCAGTGTTTTGGGAGCAGCCAGGGTTGCAGGTGCAGTATTAGCGGAAATCTAAATTCCCTGTTAAGTTGCAAGCCAGTAGAGAAAACTATGCACAAGGACATTATGAATATGATTCTCAGACAAACTGGAGTCATCCTGCAGAAAATTGGCCAATTTTAAGCGAAAAATTAAATACTTAAGTCCCATTATTCCTCGCAAAGCGAGGCCGAAGGCCGAGCGTAGCGAGGTTACTAATCGTGTCGGTTCCGGTCAGACCACGTGGCTCGCAAGCCCGAGTAAATCGAGCCGAGAGTTTTTATATATGTATATATATATATTTATATATATGTTTATATATATCTATATTTTAAAGGTGTCCGTTCGCAGGCCAGGTTACCTGGCAATAGTAACGCACTTGAGAACGCTGAATTTCCGCCATTATTCGGTGATGCCTTTTTGAAAGTAATGTAAATTTTGTGGAAACCGATTTCACTCGTCCTGGAAGTACATCCCAGCAAGGTGATCTCCAAGATATTCAAGAAATATTAGCACGAGATCGTCGCCGAGTAAGTTCGAATACCGTGAAAATCAACACGAGGAAAGCACGACTCAAAGCAGGGATAGAGAAACGACAGCAGGGAGAATAACAACAGAAATCGCAGCCAAGACAACAACTGCTCGCTCCAGAAAAAGGCAAACGAAACAGCAGGGAAAAGGACCAGGAATTCAATCAAGTTAGTTTTGAATTTGAATGTGTTATTGATAGAAATACAGGACATGAGTGAACGATTACATAACGAAATATATTGGTGTACTACATTTAGCAAAACGACTTAGAAGGGACACCGAGTAAGAACGACTTCAACGATTGGAGATGTCTCTGGAAAATAATTCTATTAGTCTAAAACCGGAATCGGAAGACGACCAACAGATTACAAGAGAATGTAAATAGGTATTTTTCATAATAAAACGATAGCGTTTCCAGTTTGAAGTAATTTCCAACACAGAGAGTTGCAGTTGTTATAGCAATCATTTATAACGATGTGATCTGATATCATTGCAACAGTGAAAATATTGTAAATTTTCTTGATCTAGCAGTTATGTTAAACATTTTCAACAGAATGTATACCCTGTGTCACTATAAAGTACTGGTTCTGCAATATTATCAGTGATCAATGTGATCATTTTAAAATAAAGCAAATGTGATTACTGAATTCTGAGTAGTATTTCTCTTTGCTATATATATATATATATATATATATATATGTATGTATTCTCTGATTGAAAGGTTTCAATAATATTGTGTAGAGACAAGTTTCATAGCCTTTTCACAATGGGTCAGTTTTACCTTAGAGTGCAATGACCCCCCCCCCCCCCTGATAATATTGCTATCTAGAACCCCTGCCCTTTTTTCACAAATGAAATGTTAATTCAAGCCTTAATTTGCAAAGTTAGACATAACATATTAACTTTGTTACTTTCTGCCGTTTACTTTATTTTTATGTCAAATATCAATATTTCATAACAACCACAACATGCAATTAACCTTTTACATTGGAAAAACTTTATAAAGAAGAAAATAAATTTTGTAATGCCAAAATGTTTATGATCTTTCTCATATATTCATTGCAAGTGTGCTGTATGTAGTAACAAGTGTTTCAAGTTTCCTAAATGCCCTATGCTTTCAATAATGATTTTCCACACAAACTTTCTAGACAAATGACTGCACTAGATTCTAAGCCTTTAAGAAGAAATGGTATTGTTTGGAGCTGTTTTGATTACTACCACCTCTGATGGAAAGCCTATTAAGAAGATTTTTGTATTGCTTTTAGTAGTAGAGTAACAATAACTTTACCAAGATTAAGACATGAATCCCACCCCATAAAAATATATTATGTTTAACATAAAAAATATAACAATAATAATATCAATACCAGTAATAATAATAATAGTAATGATAATAATAATGATAATAATATAATGATAGTTCTTCTCGTTACTATATGTCATTGGTTACAGTTCAATACCTCTGGCTGCCATGACTTTTTCGATGAAATACCGTCCTTATATTAAATCTTTCTTCTGCAGTTTTTATAATAGAAATTTTCATATATTCAAAATAATGTACTATTCTATGGTTGGGTATGGATATTTTGCCTGTTTCTGTAACAGCACAATTAAACTTTCATGTGGTATATACTTTTGACTGATTGATGTTGATTTCACATTATTTTTTTACAGGAGTACGTAGTGCAGCAATCTTTTTGAACATATTAAGATTTCAATAACTCTTTCTTACATGTATTGTTTTTATGATATGACCTAAAAATAGCACAACCACATACTATACAGTGGGCACTCACTATTACCAAACCTTTATTCAAAGCTTTTGTAGAATCCAATTGTTTTACCCCCAATTTGTTGATATGGCATCTCTTTTGAGGGAAGAGGAATTTTTCTATCTACCACTGGGGGTACCATTGCAACTGGAAAGAGTACACACATTAAAACATGCACTATTCATAATGCTCTCAATTGTGGTTACCCGGGAATGAAATAATGACTGCAGTAGACAATAAAATATCTAATCAGAAGATTCTTCTTACAATGAATCTCATGCAATTATAACCAAAAAAACATAAACAAAAAATAATTGGAGCGTTCAGCTCATCCTCTGTGTAAGAACATATTGTGTTCAAAAGTGATGTACAACAAAGAAGACAAAGCAGTAGAGACTAAGAAAATAAAACTAAAGAAAAAAAACACAGGTTTTTACACCGTGGTAAACACAAGCATTCATATCAACTCTTCAAGATTTCACCTGCAAAAGATTTACAATCATTTTCAATTTGTGTTAAGTGAATATTATTGTGATACTTCATCGACTCTGTATTCCCTGTCAAGATAATAAATAATTTTACTTCTATTCCCTCTGGTGCAATCTCAGTGGCAGTGAAAGAGCTAAATGAAGGTCAATTTTTAAGCACTGTGTTGAGCGGTATACTGATCTTGTAATTTGCACCAGGTGTCACTAACTGTGTACCAAACACAGCATAAGAAATAAAATAATGGGGATTACGCTAATATAAAAAATAAAATATATAATATAAAAAAAAATAAAGAATAAAATATGAAAGCATTGTGACTTCTTCAAAAACTAGCTTCGCGAGGTTTTTGCGGGAGTCGTATTTCTAGTTTATTTATTGTATTGTTCATTCAGCAATGAAACATGGGGAGGCGGCGCGGCCGAGTGTTCAGGGGCCTGGACTTGTAATCTGGTCACCGTCCCGGGTTCAATTCCTGTCCTGACCACTACCTGGATATGTAATACGGTAATCCCGAGTTTCAGATCCTTGACCACGCTTGTAAATAGCCCTCTGGTCTGCCTAGCTCCCACCAGCTGGGATTCTTAACAAAGTTTATGTTCTGTTGTAGTTAGTATTAGTAAGCAAGGAGCCATCACGTGGAAGTACTACCAATTTATATCATTACTTGTTTTTTTATAAAAAATATCATACCTAATAGATGAGCAATTCAAGATATCATGATAATTTTTATTATAACATCTACTACTACTACTACCACTACTACCACTACTACCACTACTACCACTACTACCACTACTACCACTACTACCACTACTACCACTACTACCACTACCACTACCACTACCACTACCACTACCACTACCACTACCACTACCACTACCACTACCACTACCACTACTACTACTACTACTACTACTACTAATAATAATAATAATAGTAATAACTAGAAATACGACTCCCGCAAAAACCTCGCGAAGCTAGTTTTTGAAGAAGTCACAATGCTTTCATATTTTATTCTTTATTTTTTTTTATATTATATATTTTATTTTTTATATTAGCGTAATCCCCATTATTTTATTTCTTATGCTGTGTTTGGTACACAATTAGTGACACCTGGTGCAAATTACAAGATCAGTATACCGCTCAACACAGTGCTTAAAAATTGACCTTCATTTAGCTCTTTCACTGCCACTGAGATTGCACCAGAGGGAATAGAAGTAAAATTATTTATTATCTTGACAGGGAATACAGAGTCGATGAAGTATCACAATAATATTCACTTAACACAAATTGAAAATGATTGTAAATCTTTTGCAGGTGAAATCTTGAAGAGTTGATATGAATGCTTGTGTTTACCACGGTGTAAAAACCTGTGTTTTTTTTCTTTAGTTTTATTTTCTTAGTCTCTACTGCTTTGTCTTCTTTGTTGTACATCACTTTTGAACACAATATGTTCTTACACAGAGGATGAGCTGAACGCTCCAATTATTTTTTGTTTATGTTTTTTTGGTTATAATTGCATGAGATTCATTGTAAGAAGAATCTTCTGATTAGATATTTTATTGTCTACTGCAGTCATTATTTCATTCCCGGGTAACCACAATTGAGAGCATTATGAATAGTGCATGTTTTAATGTGTGTACTCTTTCCAGTTGCAATGGTACCCCCAGTGGTAGATAGAAAAATTCCTCTTCCCTCAAAAGAGATGCCATATCAACAAATTGGGGGTAAAACAATTGGATTCTACAAAAGCTTTGAATAAAGGTTTGGTAATAGTGAGTGCCCACTGTATAGTATGTGGTTGTGCTATTTTTAGGTCATATCATAAAAACAATACATGTAAGAAAGAGTTATTGAAATCTTAATATGTTCAAAAAGATTGCTGCACTACGTACTCCTGTAAAAAAATAATGTGAAATCAACATCAATCAGTCAAAAGTATATACCACATGAAAGTTTAATTGTGCTGTTACAGAAACAGGCAAAATATCCATACCCAACCATAGAATAGTACATTATTTTGAATATATGAAAATTTCTATTATAAAAACTGCAGAAGAAAGATTTAATATAAGGACGGTATTTCATCGAAAAAGTCATGGCAGCCAGAGGTATTGAACTGTAACCAATGACATATAGTAACGAGAAGAACTATCATTATATTATTATCATTATTATTATCATTACTATTATTATTATTACTGGTATTGATATTATTATTGTTATATTTTTTATGTTAAACATAATATATTTTTATGGGGTGGGATTCATGTCTTAATCTTGGTAAAGTTATTGTTACTCTACTACTAAAAGCAATACAAAAATCTTCTTAATAGGCTTTCCATCAGAGGTGGTAGTAATCAAAACAGCTCCAAACAATACCATTTCTTCTTAAAGGCTTAGAATCTAGTGCAGTCATTTGTCTAGAAAGTTTGTGTGGAAAATCATTATTGAAAGCATAGGGCATTTAGGAAACTTGAAACACTTGTTACTACATACAGCACACTTGCAATGAATATATGAGAAAGATCATAAACATTTTGGCATTACAAAATTTATTTTCTTCTTTATAAAGTTTTTCCAATGTAAAAGGTTAATTGCATGTTGTGGTTGTTATGAAATATTGATATTTGACATAAAAATAAAGTAAACGGCAGAAAGTAACAAAGTTAATATGTTATGTCTAACTTTGCAAATTAAGGCTTGAATTAACATTTCATTTGTGAAAAAAGGGCAGGGGTTCTAGATAGCAATATTATCAGGGGGGGGGGGGGTCATTGCACTCTAAGGTAAAACTGACCCATTGTGAAAAGGCTATGAAACTTGTCTCTACACAATATTATTGAAACCTTTCAATCAGAGAATACATACATATATATATATATATATATATATAGCAAAGAGAAATACTACTCAGAATTCAGTAATCACATTTGCTTTATTTTAAAATGATCACATTGATCACTGATAATATTGCAGAACCAGTACTTTATAGTGACACAGGGTATACATTCTGTTGAAAATGTTTAACATAACTGCTAGATCAAGAAAATTTACAATATTTTCACTGTTGCAATGATATCAGATCACATCGTTATAAATGATTGCTATAACAACTGCAACTCTCTGTGTTGGAAATTACTTCAAACTGGAAACGCTATCGTTTTATTATGAAAAATACCTATTTACATTCTCTTGTAATCTGTTGGTCGTCTTCCGATTCCGGTTTTAGACTAATAGAATTATTTTCCAGAGACATCTCCAATCGTTGAAGTCGTTCTTACTCGGTGTCCCTTCTAAGTCGTTTTGCTAAATGTAGTACACCAGTATATTTCGTTATGTAATCGTTCACTCATGTCCTGTATTTCTATCAATAACACATTCAAATTCAAAACTAACTTGATTGAATTCCTGGTCCTTTTCCCTGCTGTTTCGTTTGCCTTTTTCTGGAGCGAGCAGTTGTTGTCTTGGCTGCGATTTCTGTTGTTACTCTCCCTGCTGTCGTTTCTCTATCCCTGCTTTGAGTCGTGCTTTCCTCGTGTTGATTTTCACGGTATTCGAACTTACTCGGCGACGATCTCGTGCTAATATTTCTTGAATATCTTGGAGATCACCTTGCTGGGATGTACTTCCAGGACGAGTGAAATCGGTTTCCACAAAATTTACATTACTTTCAAAAAGGCATCACCGAATAATGGCGGAAATTCAGCGTTCTCAAGTGCGTTACTATTGCCAGGTAACCTGGCCTGCGAACGGACACCTTTAAAATATAGATATATATAAACATATATATAAATATATATATATACATATATAAAAACTCTCGGCTCGATTTACTCGGGCTTGCGAGCCACGTGGTCTGACCGGAACCGACACGATTAGTAACCTCGCTACGCTCGGCCTTCGGCCTCGCTTCGCGAGGAATAATAATAATAATAACGGTTTAATATCAGTACATCCATGATATGGCTCTTTGCCTGATATAAAAGTAAAATAAAGAAATTAACATAAATCTGAATTTTGAATTTATGAAAAGCTAGGTAATAAACAGTAAAATGTATAAACAGTATGTCATCTATGTCATCTATCTACCAAGATTCTTCAGGCAAAGGCTTATTAACTGACTTGTACATCCTTGATATGCATTGTGTTGCTTATTTCTCTTTGAAAGGATCTTTTGTTGAACTCTCATCTCAGGGACTATTACAGTTGATTTACCCACTCAAATGTTCTCTCAGAGTGATCTTCGTATTCCTTAAATTTTACAACATCTTCTCTTGTGTCTGACAAAATGTTTTCTCTTGTATTCCTCGTTCGGTCTTATCTATTTTCTATAAATTGTATGAATCTTTGCAGGATGCAAGGCCTAAAGGACCTACTGCCTGTTCTCTTTCTACTGTGCCTTTTGGTCTTGCCAGTAGTTACATTAAGGTGAGGGAGAGTTTGAATTAGCCTCCCACTTCATGCTGTGCTTCAAACTTTCTGGCTTGTCTTCTTTGATTAGCTTTTGATAGAAGAAAACTCCTCCTTTGCTTGCTCTGAAATGGTGGAATTATCTTTCATCCTTTCACTCCCAGACTTAATGATCATTGTGGAACTTCTCCATACAAGAACAGTGCAATGTATGGCTAACTGTTAATGCGAATTACAGGATTGATCAACTCAGACATCATCAATTGATCTGACAACAAATTCTCGAAACTAACTTAAAACCGAATGTGTGACAGTTGCCAAAGAGAATTGCTATTGAGATCATGGGAGTGAAAGGGTTAGTGTTTCTTATGCTTTGGGTGCTGCTTTTTTCCTTCGTTTTCTTACTCTAGTATATTGTTTGTGCTCCATTCTGTTGTTTGATTTTATACGTTCCCTTGGAGATCCTTTATAATGGAGACACCTCGATCCCCATTCTTTACCTTGTAATTGATGGCAACTCATTCAATGGTGGCATTATCCTGTCATTAGTGTCTCTGACTTGTCTCCAGAGTTACTGCTCTTGCTTTTTGTTCTCTAAAGACACACAGTAGTGTCATGCTTAGCCTGTTATTCTAATCAAAAGATCCCTGGTGATGGCACTCTGTTGTTGTCTTGTTTTTTTTTTTAGAAAGGAAACTACATGTAAACTTTGCACTATCCCCAGTCAGGTGTATACGTTGTAGTTCAATTTTATCCTTGGTTGAAATTTTATTTCCTTTTGTTTTAAACTGATTATCATACATTATCATACATTACCGTACCAGAGAAACAAAGAAATATAAAATTTAAGCCAAGGAAAAAACCAAACCACAGCATATATATAGGTACTAGCCAGATAATGCTTGGGGTAATTGAGTGAGCTAGTCTAGTAAACAGGGTTTTCAAAATGTTTTGAAGTAGACGTCAGCAACTGGAAGAGTAGGCGGCTGTGTCAATGTTGGGGCCGGAGCCTCGAGCTGATTGCTGTGACCAGAGTAACCGGCGAAATAATTTCAAGTAGCCGGCGGAACTCTGGCAGCCGCCGGCTTGTTTTGAAAACCCTGAGTAAATAGTCTATTACCATTATATGGCATGAATTTGCCAACTTTCATAACAAAAATAAAGGCCTATGACAGTTGCCATGGAAAGAGTCTGTGTGGCAAGTTCACAACCAAAAAATAACTTATCAGAATTTGCTCAAATTTCCCTGGAACTCCTTGCCATATAATAAAATTATAATTATGGTGATAATTTATTTATAATTTATTATTTAATAATTGTTATATTATTTAAAATCCTTTATTACAAGTAATTATTATTTTTAAAGCAGGATTTTAAATATTCTCACACACAACGTTTAAGTTACTGGGAGCCATGCATAGCCAACCATGCAGCCTGGCCTTCAAGATCAACACAAAAATGTACTCATTTCAGCACAAAAGAGCTGAAAATGGCAAACAAGAAAACTGTAACAACCGGAACTAAGACACTCCTTCAAATGACAAATACAATTCAAAACACACATGGAAAGTCGGTGGGCGGGGCAGGGCAGGCGATGGTAGATGGCATCAAAGCAAACTGAACTTTGAATGCTGTGTGACCTGAGAACCATCCCCCTACGCATTCAAACCCACAACCTCAGCTGTGTGTGAGAAAAACGTTTTCCGCTTATTTTGTTCTTCAGTGGAAAACCTCACTTATTTCTTTTAATACTTTCACTCCCAGAAGTGATCAACATAGAACTTCTCCTTTCCATAGCACTACACTGTAAAGCAAACTGACTGTGAGAATTGAATGATACCTTCAACTCAAAAATAACGAATTGACTGAATACCAAATTCTCCAAATTCATTTGTAAAGAAAGTGTATTGTGCTCACTTAGGGGAATTGCTACTCAGATCTTGGGAGTGAAACTGACTGACTATCGAACAAAACCATAAACTCAAAAATAATGAGTTCACCTAATACCAAATTCTCAAAATTTATTCGTAAAGAAATATATGGCACTCACTTAGGAGAATTGCTACTCAGATCTTGGGAGTGAAAGGGTTGAGTAATCAATGCCACTGCTGTTTACAACAGGTTGGATCGCATAAAGTGAAACTATCCAGAGGCTTTGAAGCATCTTCACCAGCTTTTGACAGGTAACATATGAAATTGTTAATACACTGTATCAGGAGCTCCTGACTGTATAAAATTAGAAACCCAGAACACCTGAAACGTATAACTCACGTTCACAGCTTGTACAGATTCAATATTTCCCAAGTACCATACTTGGAAACTTCTTGCTACAGTCTTTGAGCTTGTTGGCATTGATTCCTTCATTTGGTTTCTCTTGCTTTCCAAATATGGTGGTTGGTAGATTGAATATGGACAAACTGTGGCTGAAGACATTCAAAGGCAGTTACACGCACGTGTCAAGTCTTGTCGGTTTCTGGATAAAGTGGTATTTCGAGGGGAAGGAAATTGATAAAAATGAAATCACACATGGGTAATATCAATGGCAGATAAGCGTGTTTATTGACTTATCTCATGGGTGATAAATTAGTCCTTAATTCTGGCGCGAAATTTCAGCGAAATTTCTGGTGCAAAATTTTAGTCTGACTAACAGGGGAGGAGAAAGGCCAGATAACCTGCAGTGCAGGAATAAAACAGGGCAGGATTCATCGCTAATTTATAATTTCACATGTGAAATTACAATGTTGCTATGGCAACTTCTGCGGTTCCAAAATTAAGGAGTAATTTATTAAGATATTAGTAGGTAATCAAGTGGTATACTCGTGAAAAAGGGAAGGCGAGGGAAATTAGATTTTGGACTAAACGCGTTTGAAATTATTTCCTTATTTCACTCGTCACTATTTGATTACTTAACAATTATTCGCCGACTGGCAGCCATTTTGTTCGTCGAGGTGATTATCGGCTGATAATCCGAGATGGCGAACCAATCAGAGAGCGCGATTTTGTATAAACACCTGAGTATTTATACTAAACATACTTATTGTTGCATGGTAAACCACTAACTTTTATCTGGTAAGAAGAAAATAATGTGGTCATTTAGAGATACGAATTTCTCCTCTCTTGTTGAAAAATATGTCACATGTTTGCTGCAGTCACTTTTGAAATACTCTCCAACAATCAAAAGGAGTTTTGTTATTTTCACTAAGCAATGTATTGGGATATACTTCATGTCAGTATGCCATATAGTCTTCCGCACCATTGTGATGGGCGCGGGAGACTATATGGTATACTGGCATGAAGTATAAACCAATGTATTATGCTTCATTAAGCAGTCACCAGATCTTGCACCAAATTCTCCAAACTTTTGTTACAATTCAGTGATAATTATTCTATTATGTACAGCTATTTCTATCAGATACTGTACGACATGGTACTAATGGGGCATTTCGTTATCATCACAGACACCTCACTACCTTAAAGAATGAATACGGGCAGCAGTTGCTGGTAAATCTTCTTGGTGCAAAAGAAGGTGAAAATACGCTCAGTGCTGTCTTTCAGGTGAGCTTTTCTTTAGAACATACATGTTATTCAACTTGGTCAAAACAATAAGAAAATGTCAGTGGGATCAGAAATCCGTAAGACTTGTAACACGCATGCACTGAGTTTTTCAAAATTCTTTATTTCCCATGTACCATATTTTGGAACTGATTTCCCCAGTCTTTAAGGTTGTTGGCAGTGCCCTGCCTCCGTGGCGTGTCGTAAACAACTTGCATTTTGTTTTGCGCAGGAGTCGGTATTTCCCGTTGACTACGTCATACTACCGAAACCAATTTATAAATTTAAAAATGAGTTGTGTGGTTTTCTCGATTTTCTAAATATGGTACTTGTATTGGAAGATAGATTGTGAATTTGATTACTTGTCATACAAGTAAGAATTTAATTTCAACATTGTGCACTGTTTGGGATTAATTGACGTGTTCTAGCCAATCAGTGCGTTTAAATTTTTGCATGCTCATTATCAAGGCTGAAACTGGAAAGGGGCTGAGTCATTGGAATCCAGGCAGCCCAAGGGCCTCAGTAATGATGATGATGATGATGACCATTATTACGATTTTAAAGAATTTACTTAAGAAGACTCTGTGACGTTTAAATGTTAGAAGTCCAAATGCACAAAGCATCAGAGGATTTCTTTGTATTTTGTAAATCCAAACTTGTATTTGGTCAAAAAGATATTTAATGGCTGGCGTTTTTGTTTAGTGCATCAGCGTTTAAAATGTTTCCATGGATCTCTCGGTGGTCTTTTTATTGGGGGAGGGGAGGGGGGTGGGTTTTGAATACTGGTACGGTGGGTGGTTGGGTTGATTATTATCCCCTTTCCTCCCCCCCCCCCCCTTACTCTCCCCGCTGTCACTTTGCGTTAGGTCGACACACGCTATCATTCTTTATTTCAAGTCTGTTTGGTTTCAGGACCAGTTAAAAGATTCAATTCATGGACACGATACTCCCATGATATGTTTTGATTATCACCGCCATTGCAGAGGAGGTCGAACAGACAAGCTGTCGGCGCTGAAAGAAAAGGCACAGCCTTCCTTAAAAGAATTTGATCTTTTCTTCGCTAAAGGCGAAGAAATTGTGAAGTATGTTTATATGTATTGGGTTACACTTAAAAGAAGCTGTAAATATCTTATTTCTTTTCGTTTTACAACTGTTTGTTTACTGTTTAGTTCACTTTTCTTCTTGAGCCATATAACGTGGTTCTTATATTTAACAATTTTAGCACCCCAAGAGTCAAACGCTAGGTTATACAGTGTGGCTCTGCATGTAATGTTTGACCCCATTACTGTGGTATTCACTTCAAATGGTACCCTGTTTCTTTCCCATTTGAAAGTTAAGTCACTGGATAATAATGTTTTACTAACTTTTACTCCCAAATAATTCAGTTCTGAGTACTTCCATGCCATGTGGTTTAAAGCCTCTTTGCACATTCAGTCTAAGCTATGAGTCTCAAGGGTGTGGCTCATTCCGGTTCCAAACTGGGGTCTAAGTGTTGTCATGGATGCAAGTTCGATTTTAGCTCTGCAGTCGAATCTTAGTGGTCATAATCGTGTAGAACTTCCAAATGTGTTCTTTTCTTTTAATTATCAGAAAACAGAAAGGAGCCGTAAGAACGAACTGCTTGGACTGTATTGACAGGACAAACAGCGTACAAACATTCATAGGACTCGAGGTTTGCCACAGTTTCCATTTGATAAAAAAGAAGCGGCTTTCACTTATAAATAGCCAACTGGTTTACCTCCAACCATCTGGTATTCTCAACTTTGTTGATTCCCAGTATTGGGGGATAGTTTTTTAAAGAACCTGGTGCTGCGTCGATGGGGAATTGAAGCACACGAAATTGGGATAATCAAACGAATTGATAAAGTAAGTTATACCAGCGAGCGCTAGCCCTTCGACGGAGCGAATAACGAGGGTCTCCCAGGGGGGGTCCTTGTTCCCTTGTTCCCTTCCAAAATTGCCCTATGTTCCCATGTTCCCACACATTTTCGTAAATTTTTTCGTACTGTAATTTTTCGAATTTTGTTCCCCTGTTCCCAAAAATTGGCTAATGTTCCCTTGTTCCCTTCGATATTTTGCCAATGTTCCCTTGTTCCCCAAAACCCCTGGGAGACCCTCAATGACGAAGGGCCAACGCTCGAAACGTCAGCACCTCCCTTTTACCTTACGGTGGTATATCTTAATTTATCAAATCGTTTGATTATCCCAACTTGTTGATGCCCAGTTGGATTATTTGTTTCATTCATTTCCTCGGCCCTGCTGCTTAAGTGCTATAACCACCGCCGAGAGTAAAGAAAGTGATATTTATTTTTGTGTTTCTTTGCAGATTCTTTCTCAGCAAATGGAGTGTCTCGGCCTGTCCAGCAAACCAGCCTTGCTGGCCAGATTCCAGGAAGCGTTTCGTACAATGTGGGCACAAAATGGGGATCACATAAGCCGCATGTATATGGGAACTGGTGCATTAGAGGGCAAAGCAAAGGTGACAAACCTGGTCGACTCATTCTACTTATCTGTGACCAATGTCCATATTCTTCTTACCATAGTCGATACATTCTCAAGTAGAGAGATGATGAGAATTTAAACACTGATCAACTCAATAATAATGCACTGATCTATGGCCACATTCTCCGAACTAGACTGTTAAGAAATGTATTGCAATCGTTAAGGAGAATTGCCAGTCAGGTCGTTGAAGCGAAAGCGTTAAAAAGCATGTCTTTATAAAGCAAGATAGTAAGTAAATAAGTAGGTAAAACCTTTATTTAAATACGATTAGGATTTAAGCTTTGTAGCTAGTATTGTCGTGTATAAATAGATAAATGAAAAAATGGTTACATAGACAATGATTATGAATTAAGGCTTAAAACCTACCAACGTGTACGGACGTAAAATAAATACCAGCAATGCGAGGTCCTATCTGAGTCTTTCGTTCTGCCAAAGTTTGATACAAAGGAGCATCTTCGTTTCCAAACTATGGCGTTAAATTTAGCCTCTGAAATCGGTTTGAAAGTTTCGCGGGCTTTCTAGAACCGCACGCCTCATTCGACCTTCGAGCAGGTGATCTAGGTGCAGTTCTCATGTGAATCCTATGCAACCAAAAACCCAAGTCACAACCCAAGCCGATCACCACAAATGTACAAAGTCCAGTGAACCAATCAGAACTCAAACCATAGAGACGATGTCAGAAGGAAGCGCGGGAAAACGCGTGCGCGTACTGGCGTCACCATTTAAGTTACTTCTGATTGGTTCAATAAGCCCCATTCACACCAACTAAACATGTTTAGTTAAACCAGGTTTTAAAGCGTGAAACGTGGTAACCGAACACTGGAACGCGGGCTTTTGCACAGGATTCAAATAAACTTTGACATGCTCTTTCTATTTGTGCCAAATTTGTAGTCGACAACGTCAGCTGAAGAAGCTTTTATAAAGGAAACAATTTTAAACGCGTTTAACTGAACAGCATTTAAACATGTTTAAGCTTTGGTGTGGACGGCGTATAAGTTACTTTGTAAAGTGAATTAAAAGCTGCTCTTTGCGTCTCTCTCCACAGGTTATCAACAGACTTCGTGATGGTGCACGCTCTGTGACTAGGACAATTGTAAATAATTTCTTAGACGGAAGCAAGCAAGAAGCGATTGATATGCTGTTGCTGGGTAACACATTCGTGGGCGAGCTTGGTGAAAGAGCACGTGCACTGCTCTACGCCTCATTCTTGCACTGTAAGTAGCCCGGCGAAAAATAATCACACTGCATGAGCTGATGCACAGATGAAAAAGTTAGAACCACAACGTATCGTAGAACAAACAGTACCATAGTACAGTGCTATTCAGCAGCTTTCCAAAGAATGGTCACACTGCATGGTTTGATCCACGGATGAAAAAGTTAGAACCACACTGTGTAGTAAAACAAACAGTACCACAGTACAGTACTGTTCAGTAGCTTTACAAAGAATGGTCACACTACATGGTTTTTTTTGATCCACGGAAGAAAAAGCTAGAACCGCAATATACATTTAAACTAACAGCACCACAGTACAGTACTGGTCAGTAGCTGTGCATAGTGCTCTTAGTTCCTTTGTGTTGTTTTCACTCTTTTCATCCATCTTTCAGCTTCCCCCGTGATTCTGCGCGAGCTGTGTGACCGCCATCTTGAATACACCACGTGGTCAAACATCCGGGTTTGTGTCGGCACCTGGAATGTCAATGGCGGGAAGCACTTTCGCAGTATTGCTCATAAACACCAAACAATGCACGATTGGCTCTTGGATTTCCACAAGACCCTTCCGGACAGCGGTTATTCGGAAAGCGATGACGTGGACTTCCTAATCCCTACCGATGTTTTTGCAATAGGTTTTGAGGAGCTCGTCGACTTAAACGCTTCTAATATAGTCTCAACAAGGTAAAAAGCAATACTTTAGCAAGAGCCGAAATTTCCCGAATGTGATTGGTTGTTAACAGCCCTTATTTATGGCTTAATTGACTGTTTCAGGTCCAAACCGTCTGATTTGACCCTGTCCGATTACAAACATGTGTAAATAAAAATGTAGCAATTCATGCCATTAACATATAAACTTTAACTACCTAGTCCATCCTAGCCAATCAAAAGTAATTCTTGTGGTACTGTTTGTTTTACTATACGGTGGGGTTCTAACTTTTTTATCTGTGAATCAAACCATGCAGTGTGACAATTCTTTGTAAAGCTACTGAACTGGACTGTACTGTGGTGCTGTTTGTTTTACTATACAGTGTGGTTCTACCTTTTTCATCTTTGGATCAAACCATGCAGTGTGACCATTCTTTGGAAAGCTACTGAACAGGACTGTACTGTGGTACTGTTTGTTTTACTATACAGTGTGGTTCTAACTTTTTCATCTGTATACGTAGCTCAAACCATGCAGTGTGACCATTCTTTGGAAAGCTACTGAACAGTACTGTACTGTAATACTGTTTGTTTTACTATACAGTGTGGTTCTAACTTTTTCATCTGTGAATCAAACCATGCAGTGTGACCATTCTTTGTAAAGCTACTGAACAGTACTGTACTGTAGTACTGTTTGTTTTACTATATGTGGTTCTAACTTTTTCATCTGTGAATCAAACCATGCAGTGTGACAATTCTTTGTGAAGCTACTGAACAGTACTGTACTGTAGTACTGTCTGTTTTACTATACAGTGTGGTTCTAACTTTTTCATCTGTGGATCAAACCATGCAGTGTGATCATTCTTTGTAAAGCTACTGAACAGTACTGTACTGTGGTACTGTTTGTTTTACTATACAGTGTGGTTCTAACTTTTTCATCTGTGAATCAAACCATGCAGTGTGACCACCCTTTCTGTCCAATTTATATTTTACCTCTATTAAGCGGCCAAGTCCCGAGGATTGCCGCTAAATAGAGGTCGCACTGTATTTGTGGACGAAACCATTCAGTGTGAACTTTCATTGGAATTTGGGGATTTGAATGTTTGGCCTCAACCAATCCGTAACGTGCTCCTTTTACTTTTGTTCTTGTTGTAGCTCAACTCAGAGAAAGGAATGGGGCGAAGAGTTGAGACGTATTATATCACGTGACCACTCGTATGTTTTGGTCACGTGTGAGCAGTTAGTTGGTGTCTGCCTGTTCGTGTTTATACGGCCTCATCTTGTGCCTTACCTGAGGTAAAAACAGTGGCGTTTTACTCTCATAATTTGTCTTTTCTCGCCTTATTAGGAGGTCGTGAGTTCAAACCTCGGCCGAACCAGCACTCAAGGTCTTAAAATAACTGAGAAGAATGTGCTGCCTTTGTTATGACATCTGCAAATGGTTAGAAATTTTAGTCTTGTCGGATAAGAACGAGAAAACCGTAAGCCCCGACTCACAGCACTTTTCTTGTGGGACGTTGAAAGATCCCACAACACTGTTCGAAAAGAGTAGGGGGCGTAGACCCCGGTGGCGTAGTCGACTTCTGTTTGATTGTAATTCATTAATATTGTAATGCGCTCTTGATTATTGAATCTTAAAAAGCGCAATATAAATTAATAGATTATAATTATTATTATTATTATTATTATTATTATTATTATTATTATTATTATTACTATTGGTATAATTAACAACTATTCACCTCAGTTTCGGTGGCTAGTGGTGGATATTTACCGAGCCGCGAAGCAGTGCTCTACCAACTGAGCTATCAAGCCAACGGGTATGTTACGAACTCACTATCTCCCAGTGGCTTGATAGCTCAGTTGGTAGAGGACTGCTCCGGTATCGCAGAGGTCATGGGTTCGAATCCCGTTCAGGTCTGAGTTTTTTTTTTTTTTTCAGGCTTTAACTTCACAGCTGCTTAAGTTGTGTATATAACTGCGATGATCAATTAATGTCATTACATATTACTCCGCAGTTCAAATATATGGTCTTTCATATATTCATTTGCATTGTTCTTTTATTGATTGTTTGTTTGGTTTTCGAGCCCCAATTTTAATGTTGTTTTGTAGGGATGTAGCAGTCCACTCTGTGAAGACGGGATTAGGTGGTAGCGCCGGCAACAAAGGAGGTGTCGCAATTCGCTTTCTTCTGAAAGCCACCTCCATCTGTTTCGTGTGTTCACACTTCGCAGCTGGTCAGTCGGGAGTGGCAGACAGAAACAGTGATTACCATGACATCACATCAAGAATTGCCTTTCCTATGGTAGGAATCACTTGATCAAAACTGGTCATAAAACTGCTTTCTTGAAATATGATAACGAATCTCGTTTCAAGCAAACAGTCTTATAAGCGATAAATAAGAATGGTTCTTTTTCCACAAGGTGTCATAGAGTTTCTGTTTTTTGCATCTCTATTTTACCTTCGTTATCGTTTCGCTTGATGTACATGTTTCAAACACGAGAAACAGTGTTTCATCACATATCAAACACGAGAAACAGTGTTTCATCACATAACAAACACGAGATACAGTGCTTCATCACATATCAAACACCGAGAAGACAGCTGAAAATACGACGCGCAGCGGGGTATTTTTATAAAAATTCGAGGAGTTTGATTCGTAATGGAACACCTGTATCGAGTTTCTAATATAGCTTCTCAAACGAAATTATTTAGAAGGAGAAATTAACGATGCAAAAACGAGCCGTGTTTCGTCAGATATCCAAACACGTCACGGTGTCTGATTTCCTTTGTCTTTCCCTCCTGCAGTATAAATGGTTTGAGAAGAATTTAATAAAACACTCGATGCACATTAAAAATGGTTTTTCAAACGAGCTGATGATGTAAGATGCATAACCAAAAGGAAGCTGAAGTATTGAGCGTTAGCTCCTCGTCAAACGGATACGAGTTCGAGTTTTCACGATTCAACCAACGACGAGTCGACTGTTTAACCCATGGGACGAAATGTACCGTCCTTGTGGGCCTTCTGTTAATGGCAATTTTATTAAAAAAATAGGCAAGGGGTAAATATTATAGTCCAATTTTATTAAAGCATTAAAGTACAAAGAAAAGGAGCAAAAAGGAAAAAAAAAGAAAAGAAAAGAAAAACTAAAAGAATAGAAAAAAAAAGTAAAAAAAATTAAGTCTTCAGGACAGTGTATATGCCTTTATTTTTAAGGCTTAAAAAGATTTGAAAAGAAGTGAGTGAATGTTTGTTACGTTCTCAATAATTCAACCAGTAACTGAAATCATTAATACTATCTCCACCATAACCCTAAACCCTAACCCTAACCCTTTTCGCACATAGTTATATATAAGACGCCGAAACTTCAAGGAGAAATAGAAATTTTTAGGGAAATCAGGGGTCTAGAAAAGAGAAAAAACATGTAAATCAAGCGTTAACATTGAGAAAACACTGTAACTAGTACACTTCCTTTTTTTTCTTTTCTTGTGGTCTAGATAACGACGGGTCGCGCTTCTAAATCTTCATTTAATGGCAAAAAAGTTTTAGAAAAAAAAAGCAAGAAATAAAAATTGCTAAAGGGCAATTTTATTTAGACATTAAGGCACAAGAAAAGGTGTAAAAAAAAAAAACAAAAACAGAAAAAGAAAAATGGAGAACAGCAACTGGTACAATTTCATCTTTCATTTTGTTTTTTTTTTATGTCCCATATAATGATGGGTCGCCCTTGTGGGTCTTCTGTTAATGGCAATTTTATTAAAAAATAGGCAAGGGGTACATATTGTAGTCCAATTTTATTAAAGCATTAAAGTACAAAGAAAAGGAGCAAAAAGGAAAAGAAAAGAAAAGAAAAACTAAAAGACAAGAAAAAAAAAAATTAAGTCTTCAGGACAGTGAATATGCTTTTATTTTGCCTCTGTTTTTGAACTAAGGATTTAAAAAAAATTAACAATAAAAATCGTGCGGATGGAGGGGTGAAATTACCCGAACCCCAAGTCAGATGGAGAGTAACTCCTAGACACCTTCGCAGAAACGCCAAGGGGGTGGGATGGCCCGGCCCCCAAGCCAGATCGAGAGCCATCCCGCGCTTCGAACCCGGTACCTATCGCATCCTAGTCGACTGCTCTATCCACTAGACCACGCCGGCTGCACGTTATATCATATGGATTAGGGTAGTCTATTGTTCTAAGATTGACTACAAACTGCGCATGCGCTCCCTATGACGTCATGCCCATGTTGCTGTACGAGATTTCGCGCTTTCGACGGAAGACGGTTTACCACAGTCGACTATTTCAGGCTTCACAAAGTACACTGGACCTAGCTTAAAAGACAACGCTGTTTTGGTTGATCTCGTCCACATTTCAAAATAAGAGAACAACACTAAGCCGCTAAATTAACATTTACGGAACCGAATATTCAATTTCAAGAACCACCACTCGCCTTTCTACGTGAGTTTAATATCAAGTTTTGATCAGACAAGAAGCCGTTAAACTGCAGATATAATTCACACTTATCGCTGAATCGAACCGCGGCCCTGTTGATTATTAAACGAACGGGGCCTACATTGGCAGTGCATTTCCATTGAATTATTTGGATGCGGCTCTTTCTGTTGGTTCTATTGAGATTGGCCTGTTACTTTCTATTTCGTCCTTTGATATGTTTTCTTTCAGTTGCTGAACTGGCGTAAACGTATGTTTAACATATTGCTTGTAAAAACCTGGTGGAGTTGCTTTAGGGTCATGTTTGAATTTTGAATTTCAATGAATTGCTGTTTGTAATTATGTTCTCAATTAGTTTTTTCGTGACACCTATTGTTCTAAAGACTTTATGCACTGGTCTCAGAGGTATTCCGCGCAACACATATACAAAAACGTGTTCGTCACAAACAGGTCAATAATCTTCTTGTTTTGGGCCTGGTTAGTTTGGTTTTTAATCCATTGTGAGTAAATCACTGTCTAGTTTAAATTAAAACAAACCTCTGAAAATCCTTAGGGTTAACGTTCTTACTGCCATTGGAACTATTTCGAGAAAATTAGTACATTTACGCTCATCAAATATGTCAAACCGAGAAAACACTCTAACTGATATAATGTCTTTTTTTTTAGAATTTTGCATCCAATAATGGTTTGCCCTTGTCAACCTTAAAAAAAAACTAAAGTTTTTTTTTTTTGTAAATAATTTCCAACACCATGTTTTATATATTTTATTGTACATAGTCTATATTTGACTTATATTTTTATTTAGGGAAACTTCATAGGGTAGACCGCCAGTTTTTTCCTTTTCAAGATGTCCTTTTATAATCTTATTCTTAGCAGCTTGATCAAAACTTGTGTTCTTTTTGTCTTGTCTTTAGGGACAGACCATTAGAAAAGTGATGGGGGGGGAGGGGTGGGGAAAAAAACAAAAAAAAATTCATGCAAGGGAAAATGCCAAAAAAATTCATGCAAAGAAGGAGGTAAAAAAAATTCATGCAGAAGGAAGGTCCAATTGTGATTTTTTTCACACGTAGTAAAAAAAATTCGTGCAGAGGGGTTCACCTGAAAAAAAATTCCTGCACAAGCAGTGAGCGAAAAAAAAAATTCGTACAAGCTGAAAATTCCACACCCCCCCCCCCCCCCTTCATCACTTTTTTAATGGTCCGTTCCTCAGTAGATACGAAGTAGGCTTACTGTTTCCCATTTTGTACCAGCATTTATTGATTTTGTGTCAAAGGTCTATTGTTCTGTCACGGCCACGTGTGAGCCTTTCCATTATACGCTATCCATATCAAAATTGGTCATGAGCATGTTGCACAATTGGATTGTATGACTTACGACACTATGCGAGTTGATTTCAGCAAAAATTGGCAGGTTCAATTGGTCACTGTAAGGGAGGAGGGGTTAGAAGAATTTTCGTATCCTTGTTCCCAGGCTTCCTCTTCTGAGCAGAGAAGAGAACTTGGAAACGAGGTTACGGTTTTGTTCGCGGTTCGTTCCCAGAGTCTGTCTTCTGGGCATAAGAGTGACCCTGGGAAAGAGCTTGAGGTTCTCTTACTTTGTAAGGTCGCTTTTTTCGTTTGTTTTCTTTATTTTATTTTATTTTATTTGTCGTTTTTTTGTTACTGCATATGAAATAACGCAGGAGCCAATAGGTCAAAGGAAACACGAGTGATTGAGTGAGTGAAAGAGCCAATCAGCGTGTGCCTAGTATTTAGCCAATCAGAATGCACAATACATTTCGCTTTTATATCGATTTATTTTTAAACTCATGAGAGAACATGTAAAAGTAATGAAATCGAGGAAAGGCGATAGGTATGGCAGAAAGGTCCGAATAAACTTGATAAATGCAGTAGCCACATGCATGCAATGCTTGCCTATTTTTCTTTGTTGTTTGTTTGTTTGTTGTTATTTTTTATTTCTTTTTTGTTGTTTGTTTGTAGGGAAGACGCTTGGCTACTCATGATTACGTGTTTTGGTGCGGAGATTTCAACTATCGCATCGATTTACCAATGGAGGAAGTGAAAGAACTTATTAAGGAGAAAAAATGGGAAGAACTGACGAAAGAGGATCAGCTTATGAAACAAAGAGAGGAACACAAGGTTGAGAAAAACACATGAATCTGTTGATTTTTATACTGCAATCACAATTAATCTGGAACTTGAAATTTGAAACATATTACTAAAAACTTAAATGTAATCGCATTTTTTATACTTGCAGCAAGTACTTTTGATTTGGAGCAACTTTTTTATTTGTGGCAGTGATCCTTTTGGACCGCCGTAAACAGTTTTCTTATTCCCTTCCCCTTTTTCTTATTTTCCCTTATTCTCTTTTTTTCTAATGTCAGGTTTTCCGTGCATATTATGAAGGTCAAATCGCTTTTCCTCCAACCTACAAGTACGACTTGTTCTCGGATGATTATGATACAAGCGAGAAAATGCGCATACCGGCCTGGACCGACCGCGTCCTTTGGAGACGGAGGAAGCCTCGGTACAAGTCATCTGACCACACTCGGAAGCAGATGACTATGCAGCGAAGTCATGCGCAACACGATGGTACACTACTGTTGGGAGAGGGGGAAGGGACAGTGGAGCAACCAGACGATGAAGAAGATGATGACGATGATGACGAAGAACAGTTTGAAGACGCAGGTAGACAAATCTGATTTATTTAAATAATCTCAGCATAAATGTGCCAGTAATAAATTAAGTAAAATAATGATAGCGTAAATGTACCAGTAATAAATTATGTTAAAATAATGATAGCATAAAAATACCAATAATAAATTAGTAATGACAGCATAAATATACGAATAAATTATGTAAAAATAATGACAGCATAATTATACCAATAATAAATTATGTGAAAATAATGATAGTGTAAATGTACCAGTAATAAGTTATGTTAAAATAATGATAGCATAAATGTACCAATGATATATTGTGTTGAAATAATGACAGTATAAATATGCAAAATAATAAATTATGTTAAAATAATGATAGCGGAAATGTACCAGTAATAAATTATGTTAAAATAATGATAACAGAAATGTACCAATAATAAATTATGTTAAAATAATAACAGCATAAATATACTAATAATAAATTATGTTAAAATAATGATAGCTTAAATGTACCAATGCTATATTATGTTAAAATAATGACAGCATAAATATGCCAGTAATAAATTATGTTAAAATAATGATAGCATAAATATACCAATAATAAATTATTTTGAAATAACGAAAGTTCAAATAGAATTTCTTAACACGAAGTCGTTTGCACGCTGGGTATTTTTATGTGCCAAGTTTAAAGGCTCAAATTAAAAAAAAAATAAAAACTGACTGATAGACTAGTAGAAAGCCTAGCAGAAGAAAAAATACCAGAGGGGGAGAACCCTGGCGTTCCTTTTCTTCTCCTCCCCTCCCCTCTTGATTTTAGTGATTTCTTTCATCTTCCTGTGCGCTGAGCTTGTATCAACCATTTTCTTTTATGACATGGAAATTGCTACCTACGCTGACTGAACTACTCATTCCTCCTGTAGGCAAGAAAGAGGACAATCCTAGCAGCTCTGAAGGCGGAGGAATTCATTTCACAGCTGGGAAGCTTTTGTACTACGGTCGCGCCGAGCTGAAAACTTCGGATCACAGGTCTGTTGCGTGACGTAGCGGTTTGGTCAATGCGTCACACAGTCCATACATACATTACAGTTCGTGACACAATCCATGAACACATTAGGGACGGACCATTAGAAAAGTGATGCGGGGGGGGGGGGGGGGGTGGGAAAAAAAAAATGCCAAGAAGAAAATTCATGCAAACAAGAAGGTCAAAAAAAAAATTCATGCAGAAGGAAGGTCCAATTGTGACTTTTTCACACGTAGTAAAAAAAATTCGTGCAGAGGGGTTCACATGAAAAAAAATTCGTGCACAAGCAGTAAGCGAAAAAAATTTCGTGCAAGCTGAAAATTCCCCAACCCCCCCCCCCCCCCCCATGCGTCCGTCCCTTACGCGTATGCCTGCGTCATATATGTTATGGTTTGTTGATTTGACCACAGGCTACCTTTGGTGATTTTTTCGGATCAATGAAGCTTTTTTTATTCAAGGATAAAGGGGTTGAAGTCCCAGTAGTGACTGGCAACCAATTTCTCATTACAATATCACCATTCAGGTTATGAGAATCACGAAAATAATCACCAAAAAAGAGTTGTATTGACATATAAACAAATTCTCCTCTCTAGTACCATAACACATATATGAGAACAGTTAGGAGAAAATGAAAATTGATATTGCGGCCTAAAAGGTTAAAGAGCCCTTCA
>OX453283.1:3413237-3433237 GCA_949710005.1 Ricordea florida | reverse complement strand
CCTGCAGTCGATTATAGGCCTGTAAACATCGAAAAGTTTATATCAGGGAATATTGATTCCTGAAATAATAAACCGCCGTGTATCGATATTAGATGCATACCAGGCGAGATAAAATATATGGAAGGGCGATGAAAGCTCTCTGGCCTAACCGAGTGATCTTCTGAGCATTTTATTTAACATTTCTTTATACACGGTTAAAAATCATCGGGTGATACTAACATTTAATATTTAAAAATGAATACTAATAAACTACTAATAAACAGTCCATTGTAAATACTAATTAATAAAAATTTGAAGTAGTAATTCCTAATTAAATATTAAACTAATCCTGTTTTCCATGAATGCCGTGTCTAACTTTACTTCGATGTCTGAATTTCGGTTGCATTTGGTTGTTTTCTATTGCTGTTGAGTTGTTTTAGTTCTTTTTGTCCTATGAAACCACTGAAATATCTGTTTTATTTCTTTTCTTGGGCTTTATGTCATTTTCGTGGTAGCAAAATGGACCTTTGAAAGGATTCGGTAATATTCGTGTAACTTTGTCGTATAACTTCGGAACATCGTCGGTAATATTTTTAGCTCATGAGCGTGGTTTCATCGTGTTTATTTTGCAATGTTACTCACAAGTCACTGTACTCTGACTTTTTCTAATTTTCACACTCACCTTCTTTCTCTCATGGTTCTTGTAGAGTGGTTGGTGATGAAGTCTATTTAACAATGGACGATGGTCGAAGCGCACTGAAAGCTTTGGAACTTGATGGTAAACAGGTACAAATCTCATCCAAAGGCAGACTCGACAAATTAGATATTAGATATTAGATTTTGAGTTCTAGTTTTTCGTTGGAGAAGGTATATAATCAATAAGAAACGCAGCACAGAGTTAGTCAATCGCTTTGTCATGTTTCTAATCAAAAGTCGATAGAAAACCTGATGAGGAAGAATGTTCAGCCGTATTGACCTATTTTGTGTTGAGTATGTTTTTATTTCAATTTTTTCTAACTCAGTGAAGCGCCCTTGAGGAATAGTTTGGCGACGCTGCATTACACAAGTTTCAAGTAAACGTTTCTGCAAATAACGCGGCACTTATGTTTTGTATTGGTCCAGGTTTCAGGGAAAACTGTCCATGTTAACCTCAAATCTGAATCTTTGCTTTCAAAAACCGACCTCACGGTACAAAGTCTCGTCTCTCACGACTCGTCTTTCGTCGGCGATCCCGAGAATTCGTCCAGTGCTTCGTTAACGTCCGTCAGAAGTCGGGCATTGTCAGATTTGCTGGCGTCTCCTACCGACAAGTACCCGGATTTGCCCGTCTTAGAACCAATCAAGATTCAGTCCGCAGAAGGCGCTGATGAAGAAACTTCAGAGAGTGAGCCTGAGGACGAGGTTTATGATAATGATAATAGCGAGCCCGAGGCAGACCGCGATATACCGAGGACTGGGGACAAGAAATCTTCAGTCGGTAGGAGGAACAATCTAATCACAAAAATATTCTACCTAGAGCTAGTGATTTCCTCATCTTTGACTGCAATATTTTTCTCCCGTGCATTTTTGTTTTTCAGGCCAGTGCAGGGCCGACGGTAGTAAAAAAAAAATGTGAATATGGAAATGGCCATGTTTAATTTATTTTCCGAGGTGTTTAGGGTGTTAATGACGACTGTATTTAAACACGAAACTGAAATCACTCGTTATTTGGCAAATATGCATGCAGTATTATATTAATGTGGTAAGTGCCTCGGTTTACCTCTTACTGGTTACGACCCGGCAGGCTTAGGACACGAGTGAACTAATCAATGACTGTCTTTGGTGCGGCAAATGTGGAATTTCGCATTTGTTAAATGGCCAGTTTTTTCATGTTTCGTCGTTCGCTTAAACCTGATGCGGCTATTTTATGACTAAAATACCCTTAAGCTGTTTTTCCCGTCCTTTACTTCAAGAATCTTTTTTCCTTGTTAATTAACCTTTGTTTACTAGAAGAGGGAACCACAAATGAGGCGAGTCGGAAAGCAGTCCCTAAACGTCCCCCTCCTCCGAGGCCCGCGCCCGTTAGGCCCAAGGCACCAGCTAAGGACCTTCCTCAGCTTAAGAAAGATGAAGAGATTCTAGTTGGTTCAAGGCCTCTTGAGGAGGACACATATGCTGCACCTGCCAGCGCCCTTGATGATTTTGATCCTTTGTTGAAGACCAACGAAAAAAGCGCCCCGAAGCCACAGAGGCCCGCCCCTCCAAAGAGACCCGCGCCGCCCAAAAGGCCGGTAGAGGGCCCCAAGACACCACCCCTTGCTCGACCACACCCTAAACCAAAACCGAAGGTAGAGGTTATTCACCCACAGGTCAAGAAAGGAAAACAGGTAAATTGTTAGCTCAGTTGGTAAAGCACCGGACTATCGTGCGGGAGGTCATTGGTTCGAACCTCGACCGGACCAACACTCAGGGTCTTAAAATAATTGAGGAGAAAGTGCTGCCTTTGTAATGACATCTGCAAATGGTTAGACTTTCTAGTCGTCCTGGATATGGACGATAAACCGTAGGTCCCGTCTCACAACCCTTGTTCGTAATACTTCGTGGGACGTTAAAAGAACCCACACACTGTTCGCGAAGAGTAGGGGAAGTAATTCCCGGTGTTGTGGTCTGATCCTTGTTAATGTAATTTCGTGTGTCTTCCATTGTGGTTGTGTTATGGCGCATTTGATTATATAGAATTTGCGCCTTATAAATAGTAAATTCATTCAGAGTAAGAACTGAGCGGAAGGGCGTTAGGTTTGTTTAAGTCGCTTTGACGTAGAGTGTTTAGCAGTAGCTCATTACCAGGAGTGGTGTGTGGTGTCCCCAGCACAGTAGCAAATGAGGCTATTTTTGGAACTCTTATTTTCTGCGAAACGCTGTCCCAGAAAGGACGACCTAGAAACGTAGGAGAAAAACTTCAAAAATTTCGCTAGATATATGCCAGAAAGTTCGTGTGTTTGATGACCTTTATTTGAGTGTCAACTGCATCTAGCCTGACGTACTAATTGGGGACACTGTAAAGCGCAGATGAAATCAAATCAAGTCATATATTGAATTAAATCAAATCAAATGTTGGTTTTTGTGGAGAGGGGCAAACCGGAGTACCTGGTGAAAAACCCCCCGGAGCAGAGTAGAGAACCAACAAACTCAGCCCACATTTGACTTCAGGGCCAGGAATCGAACCCGAGCCACATTGGTGGGAGGCGATCGCTCTAACCACTGTGCCAACCCTGCTCTCCAACACTGTGCCAACCCTGCTCCCCAACACTGCACCAACCCTGCTCCCCAACACTGTGCCAACCCTGCTCTCCAACACTGTGCCAACCCTGCTCCCCAACACTGTGCCAACCCTGCTCTCCAACACTGTGCCAACCCTGCTCCCCAACACTGCACCAACCCTGCTCCCCAACACTGTGCCAACCCTGCTCCCCAACACTGCACCAACCCTGCTCCCCAACACTGCTCCCCAACACTGTGCCAACCCTGCTCTCCAACACTGTGCCAACCCTGCTCTCCAACACTGTGCCAACCCTGCTCCCCAACACTGTGCCAACCCTGCTCCCCAACACTGTGCCAACCCTGCTCCCTAACACTGCGCCAACCCTGCTCCCCAACACTGCACCAACCCTGCTCCCCAACACTGCTCCCCAACACTGCGCCAACCCTGCTCCCCTACACTGCACCAACCCTGCTCCCCAACACTGCACCAACCCTGCTCCCCAACACTGGGCTATCCCTGCTCCCCAACACTGCACCAACCCTGCTCCCCAACACTGCACCAACCCTGCTCCCCTACACTGCACCAACCCTGCTCCCCAACACTGCACCAACCCTGCTCCCCAACACTGGGCTATCCCTGCTCCCCAACACTACACCAACCCTGCTCCCCAACACTGGGAGCAGGGTTGACCCAGTGTTGCGCCTTAACTTACTCTACTAACCCTTCTCTCAACCTGACATTCTCATTGACTGTTTATTTTATTTTATAGTGTGCGCCCCTGCCTACCTATTTACGATGTTCCGTTTCGCCCCAACTGACCGCGTCCCTAAAGCTTTTATTTTATTATAACACAGGTAAAACCTTTTTATGTCTCTAACACATTTTTTTGGCTCTGTAGTCGGCTGCTGGTCCCGGAATAGGTGTCCCCTTCAATGTACAACACATTGCCCATGTAGGAGCTGATAACGTCGAGGCTCTCTTGTTAGCCGCTAAAGAGGACCCCAAACTTCTCCCCTCATTTTTGTTCCCGGATGGTCTAAAAGAAGACAGCAAAAAAGCATCATCGCACGAGGGTGCGAAATTTGTGCAGGAAGACGCAAAGAATGTTGGTGAGTTCGAACAATGTTTCCAAAATGTTCCTAAACAAATGTTATGACTGAACTATAATACTTGGGTTCATACTAGACCACTAAGTCTGTCTTAGACGCTTCCTAAGTCGACTTAGTAAAGTCATCGATGTGAACTGTTAAGTCCGAAATGCGTGATTTCCGACTTAAGAGCGGCAAACTCAACGGGGCCAAGAGATTTTTAAGTCTTTTTCAAACACGACTTAACGCTTGCTTAGGTAACATGATCAGTTATGATAAGAAAAAATGTGTCAATGGGTCAGCAAATTTATTCATCAAAAACCCTCGTTTTGGATGCTACAACGAGGAAAGCAAGCATGCATCGCCGCGTCGAGCACCATCACTTCGATTTTTCGCCGTATTCCGCGGACTTGTCCTCTTATTCAAAGTAAGCTTAGACATTCTGTTGAGTCCATTGTTCTTCTCAAGACTCAAGGATTTCCTATGTTGTTTTTAGTCCCGAAGCGCGATTACCAAGAACAACCTGGATTGACGGAGAAAGTCGACCACCCTCTCCATTTATGAGGCCCTTCCCTTGCTATTCTGCTATTGGATCTCTGTCTGTGTTAAGACAAAACCAAAAAAAGTTAGAAAAAGATCTCCTTGTGTTGCTTTCGCAGATTAAAAGAAACAAAGGCATGGGTGACAGTAACACAATTTTTTTCGCTTATTATAACAACACTTGACAGGTTGGCATGGAAAGAATTTTTTCCGTCTGAACGACTAAGCGTACTTAGACAGACTTAGCGACACTTTGGCTAAGTCTGGTTCAGACCGACTTAGTGTCTAGTGTGAACCCAACTATTGTAAAGGCTTGAGTTTAAATTTTAAGTGTGAAAGGGTAAAAAAAATGCACCCACAATGTACTGTTGTATGACTCGAGGTTTTACTCTGGGAGTGAAAGGGTTAAAAGAAAGAGCCACATTGTTTGATTCAAGGCTTGACTCTGGGAGGGAAAGGGTTGAAAGATAGAACCACATTGTATGACTCAAGGTTTGACTCTGGGAGTAAAAGGGTTGAAAGATAGAACCACATTGTATGACTCAAGGTTTGACTATGTCAGTGACAGAGTTGAAAGTAAGAACCACATTGTATGATTCAAGGTTTGACTCTGGGAGTGAAAGGGTTGAAAGATGGAAACACATTGTATGACTCAAGGTTTGACTGTCGGAGTGAAAGGGTTAAAAAATAGAACCACATTATATGACTCAAGGTTTGACTGTGGGAATGACAGAGTTGAAAGTTAGAACCACATTGTATGATTCAAGGTTTGACTTTGGGAGTGAAAGGGTGCGCCATTACCTACTTTACCTACCCTGGGAAAGATCTCATGTATATACCCACCACAAGTCCCTAACCACGTAACACACGTTAAATTATTCAATGCACCATTCAGCTACGTCAACGTACCATTCAATTACGTACAGGGGACTCGTGGTGGGTATATACATGAGATCTCTGTCCCTACCCTTCTATCCTGAACCTGACATTTTCATTGATTGTTTATTTTAAATGTTACTTTGTTTATTGTTTCACGTATACAGGTGAAAAAGAGCGGGATCTAAAGGAGCTATCGCGTGATTCGGGAGGCAAGACCAGGACACCCGATGCTGAAATGAAACCATTCATTTCTCGCTCAAACTCGGACGCAGTCAAACATAATCCCGTTGACCAGCTACTTCCGGTGCCTCTATCGGGATCAGTGTCGAAGCCTACTCCTAAACCCAGACCCCGCTCACTGGTAGACCAAGAAACAAATAAAGAGCCTGCAAAATCAGATGAGGTGTCTCAGAGGCCTGTTGCCCCTCCGCGGGCAAAGTCAAGGCCTACAGTGACCGGGTCTACTGAACAAGGGGCTGAAAAAAATGGTACTAATAAGGTACCTAAGACAAAGCCCCCTCGTAGAACGGATTTGGATGTTCCTCCACCAGTGAGGCCGAAACCCAAACCGGTGAAAAACGTTGAATGTGCAGCTATGCATAACACTTCTACCAATGTATCGGAAGATAACATATTTGCTAATGATACAAACAGTGAAGATTTGGGAAATTCAGATTCGAACCAGGAGGGACCACTTAAAGACTTCTCTGATGAAGGGGTCTCCAAACGTGCCCCCAGACCGGGGCCTCCGCCAGTGCCCCGACGAACGGACCTGGAATGATGAAGTTGCGCTGGATTATACGCAAGAGTGTGGTAGAAATAAATACAAATTTTTGAAGGTCTTCTAAAGCTACTAAACTTTGAGTGAGAAAGCTTCTTATAGGAAAATTTGTTGTCTAATCACGGTACTTGTTTTACGCGGAAACCGTAAATCGTAATACGTGCAAACCTGTGAATTGTAAGACGTGCAATATCAGTTTTAAAGGGAAACTTTATTTGGAATTCACGATTTAGGTAACGAACTTTCCTTGAATCCAGCAGCAGTTACGATTGTAGTTGAGAAAATGAAGAACAGAATGCAATTCCTGGTTGAGGAGGCACAGTAGTGCAGTGTAAATACAGTAGTAAGTTACTGTGGAGCCACAGTAGTGTAGTGGTTAGCGTGTCGGACTTCCAAGCAGGAGGTTTGGAGTTCGAGCCCTGGTGCTGGCATTGTGTTGTTTCCTTAGACACTGTCTCTTTCCACCCAGGTGTATAAATGGGTACCAGCGATACAATGCTGGGGGTGGACCAGCATCCCATCCAGGGGGGAGTAATAATACAGTCGACTCCCGATAACTCGAACCTTCGATAACTCGAACCTCCCGCTAACTCGAAGCAATTTTTGTTTCCCTTTAAGTCCTTTTCTATATAAAATTACCCTCGATAACTCGAACCTTTTTCAATTTCCCTTGAAGGTTCGAATTATCGGGAGTCGACTGTACTCCCGAGTGCTTTATGCTACAGAAACCGGGATAAGCTCCGGCCGTGTGGGCCTTTGGCTCGTGTGCGCCTTTACCTTCAGGGCGAGAGTTCTATTCTTGCCTTGGGAATTTCCTAGAAAGTAAGTGCATCTTTTGTTGGGTCTCTACTAAGTTAACCACGAAAGTGCCACTGTAGGCAACGAAGATACCAGTAAAACAAACTTGGAATATATATATATTTTTTTTATTGTCAATAGTTGCTGGCGTTTTATCCCGCTGTGTGCGAAAGAAGGAGCCCTTTTATTCCTGTCTTTTTTTGTTGGACTGAAGGTTCTGCGGACAAGCATAAACCTTTTGGAGAGCCAGTCAAAAATTTCTGATATTGTTAAACACATGTGGGATTGTCACGGTTTGTTTAAGTCTCAGTCTTGATTGAGTGAGAAAATGGCGCGAAATTGTGTAGCTCATCACACACCGTAAACCAAATCAAATGAGAAATCGATTTTAACAGTGAATTGAAAACCGTCTTTAAGCAAGCGATGAGTTGCGAGGACAGGAGTAAATGCGATTTTGGACAATTTTTTGGAAATTATCTCCACTGACTTGGACTTTAGAAAGAGACTCAACCAATATCCTGTCCACTTTGCGCCTGTTATCTTGTGATCAGCAGTTTCTTAAGCAAATTCAATATGGCAGAAGAAGTTGCTCTTGTAGTTCGATGCGCATTATTGTCACGATTTCTACTTCTCGTTGTGCAGGTAGCTTTCATTGTTTTTCCTTTGAAGTTTGTAAGAGCTCCTAAGTGTTCTTATTGGCGCAAATTTGCTCCTAGGTTGTTTTCAATGAATACATCCTCGACTACGACTCTTCGACTTCCATTAAAGATACGAGCAACGAGGAGGGCGGTTTACTCGAAATAATTTTTGGAGGCTTTGCGAAGTGGGACGCAGTTTACTTCCTTAAAATAGCTGAGGAGGGGTACATCTATGAACAGTATATGGCATTTTTTCCTTTGCATCCTTGGATTTTAAGAGCCTCTGTAAAGATAGTGCAACCAGTGTCAGGTTTCTTTGCTGATGTCAAACAACGAAGTTTGTACATAACATGTGGATGGACTTTGAATACTATTTATTTTACAGCAGCGGCAATTTCTCTTTATAATTTGACATTTTGCCTGTTTAGGAAGAGAAACGTTGCGCTGATCACGTCAATTCTTTTTTGTTGTAATCCAGCCAGTGTCTTCTTCTCTAGTTTGTACACAGAAAGTTTGTTTTCCTTCCTCCAATTTACCGCCCTTAACTACCTTGAACGGAATGGTATGTGGAATGATGTTAAGTCCTCTTTTTTGTTTGGGCTTGGTTGTGCGACTCGTTCGAATGGGATTTTATCCTGTGGCTTCATTGCGCACAGAATAACCAAGCATTTTTTAAATAAAATAAATTTCACGTCAACTGGATCTTCCATTATCTCTACGATGTTTCAAAACCTGTACTCTCTCAGTGTAACTATTTTGAAGTTGATCATCTTCAATGGAATCGTGCTGATGCCATTTGTCTTGTTCCAGCTGTATGGATACCATCTATACTGTGGTTCGTCTACATTGAACAAGGCACGCAGTCATTGGTGTAATAAAGCACTACCACTCTCATATTCGTACATTCAAGACAACTACTGGGATGTAGGGTTTTTGAGGTACTTTGAAATGAAGCAGATACCAAACTTCCTTCTTGCAGCACCAATGATTTCCCTTTGTACTTGCGCAGTAATGACATACTTTTGTAACAGGAGAAATCACAAGACAATAAGAACACTTGGTTTGGCAAGTAAACAAAATATCAGGACTGAATATTGTGATTGTGAGTTCTATCACAGCTCTGGAATCTTTCTCTACCTGGTCCACCTTGCTTTTATGGTGATATTTGGGTTTACGTCCATGCATGTCCAGGTAAGAATTCATGACAAGAAGTTTAGGATGTGTTTTAGGTATCAGAGACTGAGGAGAATGCTATGTTCTAGTGCTAGTAGCTATGTTCTTATTCAGATGTGGAGCTGTTAACATGAAATAAAAGGTTTAAATCAGTAAAGTTTAGTGTGTTAGACACAATATCTGGGGGTACAGGTCACTGACTAATTAAAGGTCTGAGAGCATAACTGCCTTTTGTTGAATTTTGAACGCTGTATTTTTGGGCTTAAAATTGGCCAATTTTTGCATGAGGTCACGGATTCTCTAGAAAAGGTCATTGCTCAGTATATCATTTTTCTGGAAACAACATGTGACATTCTGAACATTCTTTTCTTGAAAGCAGAAACAAAAGAAACCTGTCTGAGTCAAGTTCTCCAGGGAAAAGCATTGATTTTTTAAGATCTGAATGCAAAACTATTGCATGTGACTTTCTGGACCTAAAAATAGAAAACAAAATATTTGGAATCAACCAAATTTCCATTTAAGTATTGATTTTTCACTTCTGAGAAATACATTTATGGCATCCATGATCAAGAAGACTAAGATTTTGCTTTGTGCAGCTTGGTATGGTAATTAATGTAATTAACAAACTAGCAGCTAGATTTATTCATTTATGTATTAGTAAAAACAAATTTTTTTCTGTCCACATAGGTTATTACTCGTTTTATTTGCTCTGCCTCTCCTCTGATATACTGGTATTCTGCTCATGTCATCATTCAAGAAACCAGTGGACATAATGAGATGCACATCAGGTGCAAGTGGAAATCGTTAGTTATTGTGGGGTATTTTTTGCTTTATTTTTTCATTGGCACTATTTTACATTGCAATTTTTATCCATGGACATGAAATAATGATTTATCATAAGAATTATATGAGTGACTTATTGAATAAATATACCGGTATAGTTTGATGTTAACTTATAACATGCAGTCTCTTGTTTTAACTAATTTCAACTACCTTTAATACTCAAAAGACCAGCTGTCAGTGCTTTTCATAATGGTATATTAGTACTTTTTTTCAACTTCTAACCTTAAGTGTTAACAATTAAATCAAAAACCTTTTCATCTATGATATTTTGTTCAATCCTGATAATTTCCACCCATTGTCACTTCAAGTCACTTTCTTGCATCTGTTTGCAACTCCTTTGTAGAAAGAGGCACAACTTTTTCTGTTTTCATTATACAGTGCTAATAATAAATGGCAGGGCATTTGCAGTTCATCTTCAACTGTCGTACTGGTAATGTTTGTATTGCTTGTGTTAATACTCATACAATGTGTTTCCCAGGAATATTCTTACCTTCTTGGGTAGTGTTCCAATTTTTTTAAAACTGGGAGTATTAAACATAGGCAAACATTTTCATAGTTATATTTAACAAGATTTGCTCAGACTGCTTACTTAATTCAAGTGGAATTGCAATTAATCTTTTTTTCTTTAAATTTGGATTTTTTTTTAACAGCTTCAAGAATAGAAACTAAATTATTTCAAAGTCTATTATATTTTATACAGTTTGCCAAGAATTTTATATTTCTAATTTATATTTTTTTTATCTCACAAATAGTTATTTGGGTTTATTTTCCTCCAAAATGTTAGATAAAACCAGAAGGCCACTGCCATTAAAATTTAATAACTTTTCATTTACTAACTACCAAATTGCATTTTACTCTCATTTTTATCATTTGTTTGGCTCATGCATAATTTTTCTCTAATAATTGTACTTTTTAATCATGTATTGTTTCAGTTATTTTCTTCTTCATGGTGAGGTAGTTTGCCTTTATTTTCTTTTGCTGTTGTTTTTGTTGTTTGTTGAATCTTGTTCAGTTTTAATTCATTTGAAAGAAAACGCTTTCCAAAAAATTGGGAGGATTGACCCCACCAGAATGCGGTCTCCATGACAACACGTATTCGTCCCTCGAAGGAGGTAGGCGGGAACTGTGTTTGTCGTCGTCATTTGTTTTTGAACGGCAATTAATGTCATGGCTTGAGTAATTACTTTAGTCCGCCTTGGGCTTTTATCGATAAGAATGGGCTGTGGGTTAAGTACGGTCGAAGAGAACGACGAGAACGATGGGTCGAAATTTGATTTTACTCGTCGAAATACAATCGTGGAAAAACCGCATGTTTTGGTGGAGATTGGTAAAGGAGTGAAGAAGATCAGTCCCGAGGAACGAATTGTCTTCATATTCGGTAAGGTAACTTTACTTCTTTTCTCCTTGAGACAAAAGGCCTTCGGCATAAATGTGAGTTATGTGTACGGGCTTCAAGAAGTTGTCGATATCCAGCAGGCAGAGTTATTGAAAATGTAAATTAGCGGCGTGAAACTTAAGAAGTCAAGAAAGCTAAGGAAAATAAATGTACGGGACTCGGTGATTTTGTACTGTACAGCCAGAGAAAATCCACACTGCTTTGAAATTCAAGAATAAAGCGTGTAATGTTTTGATGTAAGTGAGTCCCCATATCCTGTAGATCACGGCGCGATGTTTTAATTTTTGTATTGCAATGCAAAGAATAAAGCAGTAGTCTGTTACTGTTTACCTATTGCTCAGTTTTAAATCGAGTTGATGCTTGGAGCAGTATAACGTTCACTTTTCGAATTTTACTTTTTCTTTCTTTCACACTGAGTTTTTTGTGAGATTTTAATCAAGCGCGAAGGCAATTTTGGTGAATAACGTCTCCGTAGTTTAATCAATTCAGCAATAAAAATAACTATTATTGATCTTTCTTCACCATTGTTTTTGCGGTATGTTGTCGTTTCTAGAATACAATGCAACGACTATATTCCTTTTCTTTGTCAGATTTCTTAATTTTACCATGACTGGCCAGTTGGTGGGAAAAATCTATTTAAAAGCTGAGTTTTAACTTAAAGTTAATTGAAGGGTGAACGATTTAAGCTTGACCGTGTACTCTTTCTTGTAGATCAGTACAGTACTCCTTTCGTGAGTGTCAAAGCTAGCCGGCATCATTAAGCCAAGATGTGTTTCTTCTCTGAGTATTTATTTTTTACTCCTGACAACCAGATCTCATAATTTGTTACTTTTCACTGTTGTTCACAAGACATTTTATAGCATGTTCAGGAGAGAGTTATACTGACAACCAAAAATGCAATTGGTTTGCTAAATGCTGTACTGAAAATCTCTCATTCCACATATTACCTATCCAACCATCAACTGGTTCTGTAATCACATATGTATGACATTGCACAGGGTTTGTTTACCCAATGGCAAGAAGTTAAGCCATGTTACTGACTGGCTGTGAAAATATTTGGCTTGGAGTTATTTGCTGGGAGATTATGTGTGTGTGTGTACTGTAATATGCTGTTTCTGTAACTTAAACTCGTCTGCAATGTTGTACCTTGTAGAAGGTATTTAAAAGCGAGGATTGCATTCATGTTCTTAAATTTTGGTCTCTGCAGTGGGTTGTTTTGCTTGAAATCATTCATTGAATTCATTTCCTGAACTGCTAGTGAGGAAAATTTGTTAAAGATATTGGTTGAAGCATATTAAATGGTCAAGCTCTATCAAATCATTGGTCTTTGCAGGAAAACAATGTTTTTGTGTTACACATTGCCAATTGTGAGTTTGTGACAGAGTAGTCTTTAACTGATTTTCTGAGAAATATACTCTTGGTAGTCCTGACTGTTCCATTTTATCAGTCTGGTTTTTTCATTCAGAGTGTTTGTAAATAAATTATCTGACTGGTAAAAAATTATGCCAAGATTAAGATAATTGATTTGGTTCAAGGTAAGTATCTAGGCAATTGTGCACCTTAAGGCCCTCCTCTAACCCAATATTAGCGCTAACTTTTTAACTTATTATAACTTGTTGGGTTAGGGAAGGGGTAGGTGCATGGTTGCCCAGGTACTTACATTGATCCATTGATTTCTGGAGAATCTTTGGCTGCACCTGTGAGAAAATGGTTCATCAAAGGAGTTGATAAGTGAAGATTTCAGGGGTGTTGACATTTCGAGCATTTATTAACCCTTCAGCAGAGCTAATAATTCTCCACATTTGTGTAATAATTAAACCAATACAGTCATTTGGTTTCACTTGTTTTTTTCAGGAGGCCCAGGATCATCTAAGGGAACTGTTGTTAATGACTTGATGTCCATGTTCGGTTTTGCCTTCATATCAGCTGAAGACTTGATCTTGCAAAATCTGCCTGGAAAAGTTGAAGGACATGGGGCTGAGCCTATCAACAGCACACATGGTCTCGCAGATCATGTAAAGGAAAACCCAGAGCACTTAACGTTAGACTGGGTGTTGGAGCTTGTTGTGGAGGAAATTAAGAATTTTCCCAGCAATCAACCAATTTTAGTGGACTTGATTCCTAACTTAAAATTTATGATGAGAGTGGATGGGTTCATCAAGAAATGTGATAAAGAAATGGAAGAGTTTGAGAGGAAGGTGAGAAACACCTTAAGGAATTAATGAAAAGCCCTGCAGCTATTGAGCTCAGATAAAATGCTAGATTCCCCTTCAAATTGCCTTGTATTCCCTTTTGAAATGAAAGGAGAATTTTATGTTACATCAGTCTACAGTCACCTAATTTCTTCACTCTAAAAAGCCGAATGTTCACTGTGGTCAGTTCCATGCATACACAACATTTCTTTAAATGCTAGATTGGAGTATAAATGGTGTTATAATATTGGCAGAAGTTGATAACTGTTTGCTTGATACTATGTATTGCTGTTGTGGGGAGAATTTGCATATTGGTCTTTTCTAATTATAACCTTTTTCTCACAAAGCCTTTCTGTATATCTGTTTAATCAGGCAATATTAAACGTAAACCTAAAGTGTGGCCTTTTAATAGCTAGTGAAGTACTGTATAAGTTGTAGTTCAATTTTATCCTTGGTTTAAATTTTATTTTCCTTTGTTTCAAACCATTATCATACATTACCATACCAGAAAACAAAGGAAAATACAATTTGAACCAAGGAAAAAATTGAACTACAACATATACAAGCCATAAAGTGTAGCTTGTCCCCTGGGAGGTAGGTTCCGGGGGCGTACTTGACCCATATTTGGGAATGGGAGTGCTGCAGAGGGTTTGAAATCCTGAACCTGATTTGGACAAAGTACTCTAAAAGCTTACCCTGTGTAAGACAACACCCTATATTTTAAGACCCCATTTAGGACAAGAGACAAAATACACATTCTCGTTTTACAGGAATTTAAACTGTTTGATATTCTATTCCAATCAGAGAAATCATGCTTGATACGTCTAAAACCCAATAATTGTGTCTCTACACTTAAACTAAACAAAAGCTATCAAGTGCGCATTAAGTTATAAGTAGTGGACACACCCCTACCTCTGCAAGGCAGTGACATATCGTTCTTTCATCACATCGTCCGACGCAGAGAAACTAGACCTACTGGTACAATCTATTCTGTCAGTGCTTTTGTATTATTACTGATAAGTGGCAGGGTTTTCAGTAAGAATTGTAGTAGCAGGAAAATTCTGTAAAGTAACAGGAGAATATTATGAAAGCATCCACGTCTAAATTTAAAACTAGCTCAGGCCATCTAAATTTGGCCAGAGAATTCTTTGTAGTAGCCAGAGAATTTTTCATAGTAGCTGGAGAAGTCTCTGATCTCTTATGCCTAAAGAACACCCTGAGTGGGCAAAGGCGCACACGAGCCTTTAAGGCCCACACGGCCAGAGCTTATCCCGGTTTCAATAGCATGAAGCACCTGGAGTATTATTACTCCCCCCTGGATGGGATGCTAGTCCATCGCAGGGTCACCCCCAGCATTACATTGCCAGTACCCGTTTATACACAACAACACAGTGCCAGCACCAGGGCTTGAACTCAAAAACCTCCTGCTCGGAAGTCCGACACGCTAACCACTACACTACTGTGCCCTGAGTGGGAAAATAATTTAATTTAAAGAACACTAACAACAATAGCACTCTTGTCCAGAAAATGATCCGATGTTGATTGATGACCTCGTAATACCAAACCCTTTTTAGGACAGGTTCTTGCCTTGTTTTATTGTAGAGAGGCGAGTAAAATTGTATTCCCTGTTCAGGACAGCGAGGCCAAAAAAACCGGATCAATATCAGTTTCTGGGCAACTGTGCACCTACCCCTCCCCTAATCCAACAAGTTATAATGAGTTAAAAAGTTAGCGTTAATGTTGGTTTAGGGGAGGGGTAGGTGCACGGTTGCCCAGAAACTGATATTGATCCAAAAACCCATACCCTGTCTAGCAGCACATCCCCATATAGCCCAAGGAAGGGAGTACCCCCCCTCCTCCCAGGGTAGCTGTACACTGTTAACTAGTGCTGGATGTTACAAATTAAAGTAAAATAAATCTCACCAGATAGTTAAGAATTTGATCTTTAATTGCTGTAGTAATAAGGCAATCTTAAGCAAGCATGAATAGCCTGAGAAAAGAACTGCTTAAATAGGATTTGAATCTAAGAGCCTTAACCCTTTCACTCCCAAAAGGTCTCTATTTGATGAGTAAAATTGTCTGGTGTTAGAGTAAAATTTATAAAGTCACTCTTGGGAGTCAAAGGGTTATTAAAGGGGGAGTTTTTAACCCTATCACTTCCAAGGGGTCTCCATTTGACAAGTAAAATCGTCTGGCGTTAGACAGAGTAAATTCTGTAAAGTCACTCGTGGGAGTCGAATGGTTAAAAACACCATTGCAGTGCTCTACCAGTTATGCCATGCAGTCTTTCTTGCATAAGAAGCAAGGCAATAGACTTGGTAGATCTGACTGTTACACTTTCCATGCTAATACTTGAAGTTGATCCAGTTAATTTTATTTTCCCATCACAGTTTCCATGTGCTTTTGCACTGAACCTTACTCTGTCCAAGGAAGCTCTTCTCAAGAACATAAGGAACAGCCATGCATCCGCTTGTGTGAAGACACCCACTCAGGATCCCAGAGATGCGTCATCAGACCAGGGGGATGAAATGGATACAAGCCGAACCAAACGGCGTTTCACATTGTATGAAAGCTCTGTCAAAGATTTTCTGAACTACTTCAGTCTTGATGACAGAGTGGTGAAAGTAGATACGTCAGCAGCACAGGTTCAACACATCTGGGAAGCTGTGGTGGATTTCTTTGCCGCTGAAATGGATTTTACTGCTAATAGAGTTTTGAACACAGTTGTGTTGTTTTCTTTTGGTAAGTGAGTTTTCAGTCGCTAGGAAGTTGAGGAATTAGGTATAGCATATGTCAGTGAATTAATGAACAGTCAGTCCGTTGTGGTAGTCATGTGGGGCTGGGTTGTTAAACAATTGTCAGGTCAAAATGCTGGGTATAGAGTTTACGATCTTAGTCAATAATCAGTAAGGTTGAAGCTGTGTTTTGCTTGTTGATGTTACAGATGATAAAACATTCCACTCAGTAGATACTGACAGGTACCCCATGAAGGAAATTGTTCTCCGTGAACTTGTCAGTGAAGAGAATGCTTCTGTTGTAAGTAAAGTAAAGTAACCACTTAAAAATAATGAAATTAAATTGATTTGGTTCAAGTTGTTTTCTGTACATTGCACTGTCTTCATCACTAGATTAACCGTCAGAATACAACTCTAGGCTTGGTCTTAAGTTGTACCAAATTAAATTAACCCTTTAAGCCCAAAGGGGTCTCCCTGTGACGAGGAAAATCGTCTGGCGTTAGTCAGGGTAAAACCTATAAACCACTATCAGGGCTTAAAGGGTTAAGAAGATAGTTTTTAACCCTTTAAGCCCCGAGGGGTCTCCCTGTGACGAGTAAAATCGTCTGGCGTTAGCCAGAGTAAAATCTATAAAGACCACTATTGGGGCTTAAAGGGTTAAAGTAACCTAAACTGATACTTGTTTTGAAAAAGTAGCTTTGTGAAATTAATGATAGCACATGACTGTATAAACCAGGGTTTTCAATAAGAATTTTAGCAGCAGGAGAATTGTGTAAAGTAACAGGAGAATATTCTGAAAGTGCTCCATATCTGAACTTAAAACTAGCTCAGGCCATCAAAATTTGACCGGAGAATTCTTCGTAGTAGCCGTAGAATTCTTCATAGTAGCTGGAGAATTCTCCGATCTCTGATGCTTAATGAACACCCTGACACACTACACAACATTACCTCGTTTTGTTATAGTGTCCAGTATATTAATAAAGGGATATTGAGCCAGTTGAATTGCATATTAGATGAATTCATAGTTTACATGGTATACTTCATGTCATTTTAAAACGAAGTCTCTTCTTTTATACAAGAAAATGGGTAAATTAAACGAGTTGATTAAGTAAGTTATACCACCGTAAGGTAAAAGGGAGGTGCTGACGTTTCGAGCGTTAGCCCTTCTTCGTCGCTCCGACGAAGGGCTAACGCTGGAAACGTCAGTACCTCCCTTTTACCTTACGGTGGTATAACTTACTTAATCAACTCGTTTGATTTATCCAGTTTCTTGTGTTTCAATTTCCCACCGACGCAGCACCAGTTTCTTTAGAAACTATCCCCTCAATACTTGTTCTCTTCTTTTATACTTTTTTGGGTTCCAAGCTTGTATATCTTTTACTGTTTTAGCAGTTTTTGGTTTTCTCCTTTTCATCATGCTCTGTCATTGCCTCTTCTATTCATGGCGTTATGATATGCAGTATGTCATTTTTGTTAAATTGTTGCTGTCTTGGTTTGTAGGAAGAGGTGCTCTCTGTTTTAGCCAGACAACTGAATGCAAGTGCTTTACAAACACGCTCCTTTTTGGTCGATGCCTCACAAACATCAATTGATCCAACACATGCTTCTGATGAGGTACATGCACTGTTCAAGTGTTTAAATACCTCTTAGGCCTTTTTTTTTAATCACTTGGTTTACGGGACCGCCGACGTTGAATTTCCCGATTTCAGAAAAAAAATATTTGTATTATTTTTTTCCCACCGATCGTATACTTCAAATGTGCTTTTTTATTTTCAAAAGCGGAGAAAATAAAACCTCATATTGTCATATTTTCGGAAATAAAACTATTCAAATGGCCAAGGTGTGTTTTATTTTCATTCATTTTCGTGAGATGTAATAGTCTACCAACACAACCTCGCACCCAGTGCCGAGTTACACTCAGGACTGTAATGTATTAGAGCACCAAACTGAGCCCTAGGTACGAGGTTTGTGTTACATTGACTACGAAACATCTTATTTTTCCCTCCGATATAAAATTGTACACGTTGCCTGAAAAAAAGTTGAATATTTTATTTTATTTTTGTTCCCCCCTCCGGCATTAGTTTTTTCCAGAAATGTCCCGTAAACCAAGTCATTAAAAAAAAGGCCTTACTAACCGATTTCGTGGTCCATACTGTAAGTTATGGACCAAGTTTTTTTCCGCTCGGGCCATAAATCCGAACGGGAGAAACGAGGATCCGTAACTTACAGTATGGACCGAGAAAACAAGGTTTGTGACATGTTTATTATATCTCAAAACAAACTTTTAAATTTAGCGGGCCGTACAGTGAAATACATGTACGGCCCGGTAAATTGACCAATCACAGTGCGCATATTATTAAACTGAGAGAGATTATAATGTACATTATTTCAGGCAGCCTTACATATTGTGGTTATACTTTCACCATATTTAATTCTATTATTTTTCTTGCTTCCTCTATCGCGGCATTCTGTTTATAAAGCACATTATCAGGCGCAAGGGTAAGTTAAGCTTTATGGTAGCAACACGTATGTGCGACAAGGTTGACACAGAGAATGGTGACCATAAAATTATGGAAAATGTACAGGAAAAAACGAGCGACAACGAGTAATTTATTGTTTATATACCGCCTCACAGCTTTTCCGATTGGTATGGACTGGGGTACGACAAATTTTTCATGATTACCATCAAGATTATAGACAAACGTTAACCCACCTTTTTGTTACCTGTTCTGAAGCTCAGCATTTTTGGTCTCTCTTTACTAATTGGTGGAGCTCCAAAAACAGGGATAGGATCATTCTCGATAAAAGTGAAATAATACATGGCGTGACAGATAACTTCACTCGTCGTCTTGGTTTAAACCTCTGCATTTTTATAGCCAAATATTATTTATATACTGCCTCAAGAAAAGATGAAGAGTTTTATTTCGATGCTTTCTTGGCCATGTTGACAAACAAAATCAAAATTGAGAAACGTAAATCTAAGTCACAAATTAATATGTGAGAAAGCCTCCTATTGTAGCTGACCCCTCAGTTACATGAAAGATATTAACAAATTGTAATGTAAGATGTTATTGTAATGTAAGTTATTAATGTAATGGTAGTAGTGTAAGTTTTGTTATCATCGTTAAATTGTAAGTTACGTTGACATTGTAAGTAGTAGGTAACTTTTGTATGTAATGTAAGATAATGCAATAAGAAAAAAAAGATCATAGTATTTTCTCAATACGGGCGTGTACAGTATGAAACCACTGTTAACCTTCTCCCAGGTAAACAGCTCAGGTTTAGGGACGGAACATTAGAAAAGTGATGGGGGGGCGGGGGTGGGGAATTTTCAGCTTGCACGAATTTTTTTTTCGCTCACTGCTTGTGCAGAGTGAACCCCTCTGCACGAATTTTTTTTACTACGTGTGAAAAAGTCACAATTGGACCTTCCTTCTGCATTAATTTTTTTTTTACCTTCTTCTTTGCATGAATTTTTTTTCTTGGCATTTTGCCTTGCATGAATTTTTTTTTTGTTTTTTTTCCCCACCCCCCCCCCCCCCCTCCATCACTTTTCTAATGGTCCGTCCCTTAGCTCAACTGCTAGAGCATTGCACAGGTATTCACAAAGTCGCAGGCTTGAATCCTGTTCCAGCCTGTTCCTTTCTTAGGCTAAATTGCAATTGCTAATTGATACTGTGATGGTCGATCTTCTATCACGTTTCCAACTGTTGGTGC
>OX453283.1:3408237-3410737 GCA_949710005.1 Ricordea florida | reverse complement strand
GACAGTTGTGTAACGTATGATCTCTGTTTTTAATCTCATTTTGTTTTTCATTATCATTATTTCGAAGCAATTTAACATTTAGGACCAAACAGTACAGGTGCCGGAGATGTTCATGTGAGGGTTTAAAGAAGTTAATGAACTTGCAAATTAACAAATCCCAATTAGTGAGCACGTCGGCAGAGTGAATGAAGAAGGGCTGCTAAAAACGCTCGAAACGTGAAAAAAAATTTTGCGTGCTTCAATTTCACACCGCAGCACCAATTTGTACAGGTAATTAGTTGGTTATGATTGCAATTTGGAATAAATAAGGACAACTAAATTTTCCATTCACTCCGAAACGCCAGCACCTCCCTTTTACATTACGGTGGTATAACTTACTTTATCAATTCGTTTGATTATCCCAACTGTAGGATTAGTACAATTTGTTGACTTTGAAAAATTACGAGTGCTTATTTTTACAAAATTGCTCTGTAAAGCATTTGATTACTTGTCAAAATTATACATGTAAAAATTTAATTTCAACTCTCTGCGCTCAATTTCTACTTTCTGCACTGTTTGGGATTAATTGAATTGTTCTCAGCCAATCTGCACATTTAAAGTTTTGTATGTATATCATTACTTTAGAAACTAATCCCCCAGTATGAATTTGAAATAGTCAACTTGCACGAAAGGGATCCCAGCTTCCTTTGTGAAGCATAACCCCATAAATCATACTTGTGATTTCCAATCGCACTCGCGCTGCGCGCTCGTTCGATATTTGAAATCACGCGTATGATTTTAGACCTAATAATATACATGCTAAAATTTCAGCATGCTCATTGGCTGAGAGCACGTCAATTAATCCCAAACAGTGCAAAAAGTTGAAATTGAGTGCAGAAAGTTGAAATTAAATTTTTGCATGTATATTATTAACAAGTAATCACATGATTTGTCTCGTGCAATTTGGGATAAATCAGCACTCGTAAATTTTTCTAAGACTACAAATTGCACTCGCCCTACGGGCTCGTACAATTTGGTTAGCCTTTGAAAAATTTACTCGTGCTGATTTATCCCAAATTGCACTCGAAATCATGTGATTACCTATACAAATTGCACTCCACTCAATTCAATTTGTATTTAGCAATGCCCCCTTTTTGGATTCTCAGACTATTGTAGAGTGACCATTATTAATTTTGTCACCATTTAAGCTGTTTTCCCTGTTTATTTCAGTGATATTTCAAAGTGAGTTTTGTAAAGATAAGAACCCCCTTTTTCAGTGCTGCCTTGCGAATTTCTACGCTGGCGTTTTTAAACTTTCTCTTGTAGCAGCTTCATTCTTCCAAGGAAACATTGAAGGACTCTATAGGCTTTACGGTTGTTTTTTTACCCTTTCACTCCCAGAAGTGATCAGCATTGAACTTCTCCATACAAGAACAGTGCAATGTATGGCTAACTGCCAATGAGAATCACAGAAAAGATCAACTCGGACATCGTGAATTGATCTGACACCAAATTCTCCAAACTAACGTAAAACCAAATGTATGGCAGTCGCTTAAGAGAATTACTACTGAAGTCATGGGAGTGAAAGGGTCAAGACTTATATGGTTGCTGAATGATGCATTTGTCTTTTTGCGACTTACTGGACTACAAAGAAAAGAATAAAGAATTTCTTTAAGAATAAGAATTTCTTAAAGGCTGTGGCAAATTTATGTCTAAAATATAAACCAGTTTTTGTACCAACTTATTTGAACTTCAGAGATAATTCGAAGGACACTTCATGACTTCTTGAATAAAGTTACGGTGCGAACATTGGCAAGTCAAGAAACTGGCGCCATGTTGGATTTTACAGAAATCTACAAAACAAAACGCACATTTTAGGAGGACTGTAAGTTTTATGTTCTGCTTTTAGAAACTTGTGGTTAGATTTCCCAAAATATCTTCCTTTTTGTATTGAAATGCAATGCCCGATAAGGGGAAACTAGAATTCGAAATTAGACACTGACATATATATTCATTTTGCAATGTAAATAAGTAACTATTTGTGTGTTCATAAACAATATTCTTTGTACCATGGTATTAATTAAATACTTTCGTTCTTTAAAAGAAATTATGAATTAGTTTACTTTGAGAGGCTATTAATGCTTCAATTTTTTTCTGTTTAGTCTGGCTTACAAAGTTAAATCCATTTCATTGGTTTAACTGTTTCAGGTACACCCTCAGAATTGTCACGAACTTAGGCGCCAAAAAGTCGGGAACTTGAGTTCAAAACCATGGCTTCACGTTTTAAAAAAGTAAGTTTGCTATATAAAATGTACGATGGTATTAAGCTAGAAATAAATAAATATAACGATTACGTAGACGTGTTTGTTGTCATATTGTGCTCCAAATTTTTGGATTGTTTTTCATTCTTTTAGGGAGTAAACAAAGTTCTTGCTGTCAGTAAGATAACTGGACCAGGTAAAGGTGAAGATGCAAACGCAGAGAAGTCGAACAAAACTGGAGACAGTTCAATGGCCAAGTC
>OX453283.1:3285737-3403237 GCA_949710005.1 Ricordea florida | reverse complement strand
CGTAATAACAAAGGTGATTAAAAAGGCTTCCAAACAAACTTTGAAACATTTTTTTAGAAATATCTGTCACAATCTGACACCTGTCATCACGCAACGGATACCGCCCGCTGTGAGCGGGCCGGATGGGAGAATACCGCCCGCTCCCGGAATTAATCAGATTGCAGGATTTGTAGAATACCGCCCGCTCACGAACTGAGAGATATAATAAATAGAGGATATTACACGGTGGCGCGAAGATATGAATTTTATTTTCGAGTGGCAAAACAATATTTTACGAACGAGCGCAGCGAGTGAGTAAAATATTGTTTTTGCCACGAGAAAATAAAATTCATATCTTCAAGCCGCCGTGTAATGTTCTTTTTATTATATAGACAAAAAGACATCGATACAAATTTCGGAGGGAAATTACCGAAATTACGTCATCGATAAACTCACGTGTGAGATTATGGAAAAGAAACCAGTCGGGTCCCGGATGTAGTTTTTATGAATTTTACGAGTGGTATATTTTCCAGTAAAACACTCGTGTCTACATAATAAAATCTGCTATTGTATAAGATGTAGTATATCAAACACGAGATAAAGTGTTTCATCACATATCAAACACCGAGAAGAGAGCTGAAATTCGACTAGCAGCGGAGAATTTTTAGCGAAATTCGAGGTGTTTGATATGTGATGAAACACATGAATCGAGTGTCTGATATAGCTTCTGAAACGAAATTATTTAGAAGGAGAAATTAACGATGGAAAAACGAGCCGTCTTTCATCAGATATTCAAACACGTCACGGTGTGTGATTCATTTTGTCTTCTTCTCATGAATTATTGATGTCTTTGAGAAATACTTTTCAGTGCTATCGCAGGCAAACTCGGATAAAGGAGGTCCGAGTTTTTCCAAAATCAGTCGAATCTACAACCGTCTGTTTAGTAGTTGGGACGCTCTACCAATTAGCGAAACAGAAGGTTGTTAAGTTTGACTCTTATTGAAAGAATAATAATAATAATAATAATAATAATAACTAGAAATACGACTCCCGCAAAAACCTCGCGAAGCTAGTTTTTGAAGAAGTCACAATGCTTTCATATTTTATTCTTTATTTTTTTTTATATTATATATTTTATTTTTTATATTAGCGTAATCCCCATTATTTTATTTCTTATGCTGTGTTTGGTACACAATTAGTGACACCTGGTGCAAATTACATGATCAGTATACCGCTCAACACAGTGCTTAAAAATTGACCTTCATTTAGCTCTTTCACTGCCACTGAGATTGAACCAGAGGGAATAGAAGTAAAATTATTTATTATCTTGACAGGGAATACAGAGTCGATGAAGTATCACAATAATATTCACTTAACACAAATTGAAAATGATTGTAAATCTTTTGCAGGTGAAATCTTGAAGAGTTGATATGAATGCTTGTGTTTACCACGGTGTAAAAACCTGTGTTTTTTTTCTTTAGTTTTATTTTCTTAGTCTCTACTGCTTTGTCTTCTTTGTTGTACATCACTTTTGAACACAATATGTTCTTACACAGAGGATGAGCTGAACGCTCCAATTATTTTTTGTTTATGTTTTTTTGGTTATAATTGCATGAGATTCATTGTAAGAAGAATCTTCTGATTAGATATTTTATTGTCTACTGCAGTCATTATTTCATTCCCGGGTAACCACAATTGAGAGCATTATGAATAGTGCATGTTTTAATGTGTGTACTCTTTCCAGTTGCAATGGTACCCCCAGTGGTAGATAGAAAAATTCCTCTTCCCTCAAAAGAGATGCCATATCAACAAATTGGGGGTAAAACAATTGGATTCTACAAAAGCTTTGAATAAAGGTTTGGTAATAGTGAGTGCCCACTGTATAGTATGTGGTTGTGCTATTTTTAGGTCATATCATAAAAACAATACATGTAAGAAAGAGTTATTGAAATCTTAATATGTTCAAAAAGATTGCTGCACTACGTACTCCTGTAAAAAAATAATGTGAAATCAACATCAATCAGTCAAAAGTATATACCACATGAAAGTTTAATTGTGCTGTTACAGAAACAGGCAAAATATCCATACCCAACCATAGAATAGTACATTATTTTGAATATATGAAAATTTCTATTATAAAAACTGCAGAAGAAAGATTTAATATAAGGACTGTATTTCATCGAAAAAGTCATGGCAGCCAGAGGTATTGAACTGTAACCAATGACATATAGTAACGAGAAGAACTATCATTATATTATTATCATTATTATTATCATTACTATTATTATTACTGGTATTGATATTATTATTGTTATATTTTTTATGTTAAACATAATATATTTTTATGGGGTGGGATTCATGTCTTAATCTTGGTAAAGTTATTGTTACTCTACTACTAAAAGCAATACAAAAATCTTCTTAATAGGCTTTCCATCAGAGGTGGTAGTAATCAAAACAGCTCCAAACAATACCATTTCTTCTAAAAGGCTTAGAATCTAGTGCAGTCATTTGTCTAGAAAGTTTGTGTGGAAAATCATTATTGAAAGCATAGGGCATTTAGGAAACTTGAAACACTTGTTACTACATACAGCACACTTGCAATGAATATATGAGAAAGATCATAAACATTTTGGCATTACAAAATTTATTTTCTTCTTTATAAAGTTTTTCCAATGTAAAAGGTTAATTGCATGTTGTGGTTGTTATGAAATATTGATATTTGACATAAAAATAAAGTAAACGGCAGAAAGTAACAAAGTTAATATGTTATGTCTAACTTTGCAAATTAAGGCTTGAATTAACATTTCATTTGTGAAAAAAGGGCAGGGGTTCTAGATAGCAATATTATCAGGGGGGGGGGGGGGTCATTGCACTCTAAGGTAAAACTGACCCATTGTGAAAAGGCTATGAAACTTGTCTCTACACAATATTATTGAAACCTTTCAATCAGAGAATACATACATATATATATATATATATATATATAGCAAAGAGAAATACTACTCAGAATTCAGTAATCACATTTGCTTTATTTTAAAATGATCACATTGATCACTGATAATATTGCAGAACCAGTACTTTATAGTGACACAGGGTATATATTCTGTTGAAAATGTTTAACATAACTGCTAGATCAAGAAAATTTACAATATTTTCACTGTTGCAATGATATCAGATCACATCGTTATAAATGATTGCTATAACAACTGCAACTCTCTGTGTTGGAAATTACTTCAAACTGGAAACGCTATCGTTTTATTATGAAAAATAGCTATTTACATTCTCTTGTAATCTGTTGGTCGTCTTCCGATTCCGGTTTTAGACTAATAGAATTATTTTCCAGAGACATCTCCAATCGTTGAAGTCGTTCTTACTCGGTGTCCCTTCTAAGTCGTTTTGCTAAATGTAGTACACCAATATATTTCGTTATGTAATCGTTCACTCATGTCCTGTATTTCTATCAATAACACATTCAAATTCAAAACTAACTTGATTGAATTCCTGGTCCTTTTCCCTGCTGTTTCGTTTGCCTTTTTCTGGAGCGAGCAGTTGTTGTCTTGGCTGCGATTTCTGTTGTTATTCTCCCTGCTGTCGTTTCTCTATCCCTGCTTTGAGTCGTGCTTTCCTCGTGTTGATTTTCACGGTATTCGAACTTACTCGGCGACGATCTCGTGCTAATATTTCTTGAATATCTTGGAGATCACCTTGCTGGGATGTACTTCCAGGACGAGTGAAATCGGTTTCCACAAAATTTACATTACTTTCAAAAAGGCATCACCGAATAATGGCGGAAATTCAGCGTTCTCAAGTGCGTTACTATTGCCAGGTAACCTGGCCTGCGAACGGACACCTTTAAAATATAGATATATATAAACATATATATAAATATATATATATACATATATAAAAACTCTCGGCTCGATTTACTCGGGCTTGCGAGCCACGTGGTCTGACCGGAACCGACACGATTAGTAACCTCGCTACGCTCGGCCTTCGGCCTCGCTTCGCGAGGAATAATAATAATAATAATAATGAACTTTATTTGAGTGTCAACTGTATCTAGCACTGACGTACTAATTGGGGACACTGTAAAGCACAAATCAATTCGATTCAAATCAAATGTTGGTTTTTGTGGAGAGGGGAAAACCGGAGTACCCGGAGAAAAACCTCTCGGAGCAGAGTAGAGAACCAACAAACTCAGCCCACATATGACGCCGGGGCCGGGAATCGAATCCGGGCCACATTGGTGGAAGGCGAGCGCTCTCACCACTGCGCCAACCCTGCTCCCTGAAATTTCCTGTTTACGAGTTTACCTGTCAAAGTACTATAATAATTCGGCCTCATCAACTATCGCTCCATAGAAATCTCGAGCTCATAATCTAATTGTTTTAGTAAAAATCATAATTAACAAATCATAATTAACAAATCATATGTCGGTGAAAAAACACCAAAATACTCAATCTTCCTGCGAAACTTCGCTAAAAGCGCCCATACGTCGCCATTTTGAAAACGATCTTCAACCATGTGCTGTCTAATGGCTGATAGTCGGCAGTAGCTCAGCCAATCAGATTGCGGCAATTGCATAAGTCTACAAGTCGATTTTTACTTATTAACAATTAGACCCGCAGCCCGCAAGGGCTACGGGTCAATAGCCCATGAGGCGAAGCCGAATGGGCTATTGATCCGTAGCCCCTGAGGGCGAAGGGTCTAATTGTTTTAGTATCACCCAACTAGTCGGACAGAAAAAGCAATAATAAAGTTAGCAAATGCAAGTTGAAGAAAGATTTATTTGGGAATAAAACAAAAGAAAGCGCCACGAATTTCGCTACTCGAGGACTATTACTAATAGTCCTCTAGTAGCGTAGCCAATCAGATTGCGGCATTTGTATTAGTCCACTGGTTGGGTGATACTAATGGCTGATAGTCTGCTGTAGATCAGCCAATCAGATGGCGGCATTTGTATTAGTCCACTAGTTGGGTGATACTAGTGGCTGATAGTCTGCTGTAGATCAGCCAATCAGATGGCGGCATTTGTATTAGTCCACTAGTTGGGTGATACTAATGGCTGATAGTCTGCTGTAGATCAGCCAATCAGATGGCGGCATTTGCATTAGTCTACAAGTCGATTTTTACTTATTTCACTTAGCCATTTTTTTGTAACTATTTGATGAAATGCAGAGGATCGTAGCTTCCTCTTTCACACTTTTTTTTCTACAAAAGGAACGTAGATATAGTCACTTATTCTCTGTGCTGGACCAGTGTGTGATGACCATCTTTGTATGTGAGATTCTTGTCAAATGGTATCATGGATTCTTTATGTTCTGGAAAATGGGTTGGAATGTGCTGGATTTCTTCATTGTGGTGGCTATGCTCCTCGGCCCTTGTAAGTAGAATCTCAGCACACTTAATCATTCAATTTATGGCAAGGACTTGGGCCTAGAAAGTGCTTGCCATTTTCTGGAATGGCTGGCCAAGTCTAAAAATCTCTGTCCTCTTCATATATATCAAGATTCAGTGTTTCATCACGTATTAAAACACCTAGAATAGAGTTGGAAATACGACGCACAGCGGAGTATTTTAAGCGAAATTTGAGGTGTTTGATATGCGGTGAAACATAACTATCGACTCTCTGATATAGCCTCTCAAACGAAAGTATTTTAAAGAAATAAATTATGGCAGGCGTGCAGTGTTTTATTAGATATCCAAACACGTCTCGGTTACTGATTTCCTTTGTCTTTCTCTACTATATGAATGATATTTGAGAAGTGACCAGGAAGGGAAGGCAAATAAAGTTATTGCCAGAGATGGCCGGTCATTAGGCTTGGCCTTCCTGGACCGATGTTTCCTGGAAATGGTCAAACCAGTTCTGGCGGTGACGTTTCAAGCGAGTTAAGATTAATATCGAATTATTCATTTGTTTTAACAGTCATTATTATATGGCTATAATAGTACGGGCGCTCTGATTGGCCGCTGAGGAAGCAAGAGTTTCTTGTAATGACCGGGCATTTCGAAAATTTTTCCAAACAAAATTTTTTTTCTTCCGTTAATATAGACAAAAGTTGTCGCATTTTCAAAGAAACTGTTTTTTTCTGTCACTTCTTATTTCAATCGCATAGTCAAGTGTGTTTCGGTTCAGCGAACATGACCTCGAATGACCTTTTTCCAGTGCTAAAAGGGACATATAATAAAGAACTTATTAACCTCGGTCAATACATCAAAGCCTCGGTCCGACATTTCCCTGTAATGACCTCACTCTCGGGTAATAAGTAGTATATATTCGACAATTAAAAGGAAAAGGTTATCATTTTACACTACGACGTTTGATCTGGAGGCTCTTCAATTGTTGAGATAGCCAGCCATTTTCAGACCCCAGTGCCTTACTCTAGAGAGAATTTCATACTCGACCTCCGAACGAGCGTGTTTATGATGATCAGTCGGCTGGAAGAGAGAATTATGTTATTAGTTGGAAATGGCCGAGGAAATTCCTTGAATTCATCGCCACCTCATTTTATAGTGTTCACGAGGGTTGAACACACAAGTTGGGTCTACTGTGGCATCTTGGTTTTCACTGTAAGCAAATTTAATTGAGTTATATATTTTTTTTTTTTAACTTGATCTAAGCATTCTTTATTGATCTAACTTGATCTAAGCATTAGATCTAAACAAAAAAAATTTTAACATTGGAGAGCTTTTGCCCGCAATTAGCGAGGGCTATTCGAGGCTTATATTGCTCAGAGAGGGTTATTGTTTGGTTTGATTTAGTGCTCAGTACTGGATCAGGCAGCAGAGGGGTGCTAAGGATTCTAAGGGTGCTGAGAGCTTTTCGCAGTCTTAGAAGGTACATAGTACCTATGATAGAAGATTCAGTTCATTTATATTCAGGTTAAATACGGTTTGTTTTACTATACAGTGTGGTTCTATCTTTTTCATCAGTGGATCAAACCATGCAGTGTGACCATTCTTTGTAAAGCTACCGAACAGCACTGTACTGTGGTACTGTGGGGATAGTTTCTAAAGAAACTGGTGTTGCGTCGGTGGGAAGTTGAAACACAAGAAAATGGGTAAATCAAACGAGTTGATTAAGTAAGTTATACCACCGTAAGGTAAAAAGGAGGTGCTGACGTTTCGAGCGTCGCTCCGACGAAGGGCTAACGCTCGAAACGTCAGCACCTCCTTTTTACCTTACGGTGGTATAACTTACTTAATCAACTCGTTTGATTTACCCATGTACTGTGGTACTGTTTGTTTTACTATACAGTGTGGTTCTAACTATTTCATCTGTGGATCAAACCATGCAGTGTGACAATTCTTTGCAAAGCTACTGAACAGTACTGTACTGTGGTACTGTTTGTTTTACTATACAGTGTGGTTCTATCTTTTTCATCGGTGGATCAAACCATGCAGTGTGACAATTCTTTGCAAAGCTACTGAACAGTACTATACTGTGGTACTATTTGTTTTACTATACAGTGTGGTTCTAACTTTTTCATCTGTGGATCAAACCATGCAGTGTCATCATTCTTTGTAAAGCTACTGAACAGTACTGTACTGTGGTACTGTTTTACAATTCAGTGTAGTTCTGACCCGTGAATTTTTGCATCGTAACATGCAGTGTGATCATTCTATGGAACACTACTGAACATGAAATTAACAATGGGACATTTTGATTTTGGAGTTAAGCCATAGAGTAACGTAGATGCACTTACCTGTATTGTTTCCATTTCATAGTATCAGTTCTCTTCCTGGATTACAGATTGTAGTACAGACGATCCTACAGTCTGTTCCCGGTAAGTACGTTTTCACTGAATATATTATAGAGAAAATGAGGAAAGATAAGATAACCCCATCTGATATGATAAGGGGCAGAATCTATTTTTAGAGCGGAATCTATTGATATCTCGTTCCATGAATGCGCGGCTTCCCAATAACGCAACTGGAAAGTCGAGGTCAAACGAAACAAGATTTCCATGGCGCATTGAAATTACAACCACATGATGAGAAGGACATTAGCTATTGGTCAGTTAAAATGGTTTCCGTTTCTAAAAATAGATTCTGTCCCCTTATCATAGTAAGAGAACCCAGTATGGAAGATACGTTCTCTTACCTCATTTTCTCTTGATTCTGTCCCCTTATCATAGTAAAAGAACCAAGTATGGAAGATGCGTTCTCTTACCTCATTTTCTCTTGATTCTGTCCCCTTATCATAGTAAGAGAACCCAGTATGAAAGATGCGTTCTCTTACCTCATTTTCTCTTGATTCTGTCCCCTTATCATAGTAAGAGAACCCAGTATGGAAGATACGTTCTCTTACCTCATTTTTTCTTGATTCTGTCTCCTTATCATAGTAAGAGAACCCAGTATGGAAGATACGTTCTCTTACCTCATTTTCTCTTGATTCTGTTCCCTTATCATAGTAAGAGAACCCAGGATGGAAGATGCGTTCTCTTACCTCATTTTTTCTTGATTCTGTCCTCTTATCATAGTAAGAGAACCCAGGATAGAAGATGCGTTCTCTTACCTCATTTTCTCTTGGTTCTGTTCCCTTATCATAGTAAGAGAACTCAGTATGGAAGATACGTTCTCTTACCACATTTTCTCTTGATTCTGTTCCCTTGTCATAGTAAGAGAACCCAGGATGAAAGATGCGTTCTCTTACCTCATTTTCTCTTGATTCTGTCTCCTTATCATAGTAAGAGAACCCAGTATGGAAGATGCGTTCTCTTACCTCATTTTCTCTTGATTCTGTTCTCTTATCATAGTAAGAGAACTCAATATGGAAGATACGTTCTCTTACCTCATTTTCTCTTGATTTTGTCCCCTTATCATAGTAAGAGAACCCAGTATGGAAGATGCGTTCTCTTACCTCATTTTCTCTTGATTCTGTCCCCTTATCATAGTAAGAGAACCCAGTATGGAAGATGCGTTCTCTTACCTTATTTTCTTTTGATGGTGTCTCCTTATCATAGTAAGAGAACTCAGTATGGAAGTTGCGTTCTCTTACCTCATTTTCTCTTGATTCTGTCCCCTTATCATAGTAAGAGAACCCAGGATGAAAGATGCGTTCTCTTACCTCATTTTCTCTTGATTCTGTCTCCTTATCATAGTAAGAGAACCCAGTATGGAAGATGCGTTCTCTTACCTCATTTTCTCTTGATTCTGTTCTCTTATCATAGTAAGAGAACTCAATATGGAAGATACGTTCTCTTACCTCATTTTCTCTTGATTTTGTCCCCTTATCATAGTAAGAGAACCCAGTATGGAAGATGCGTTCTCTTACCTCATTTTCTCTTGATTCTGTCCCCTTATCATAGTAAGAGAACCCAGTATGGAAGATGCGTTCTCTTACCTTATTTTCTTTTGATGGTGTCTCCTTATCATAGTAAGAGAACTCAGTATGGAAGTTGCGTTCTCTTACCTCATTTTCTCTTGATTCTGTCCCCTTATCATAGTAAGAGAACCCAGTATGGAAGATGCGTTCTCTTACCTTATTTTCTCTTGATTCTGTCCTCTTATCATAGTAAGAGAACCCAGTATGGAAGATGCGTTCTCTTACCACATTTTCTCTTGATTCTGTTCCCTTGTCATAGTAAGAGAACCCAGGATGAAAGATGCGTTCTCTTACCTCATTTTCTCTTGATTCTGTCTCCTTATCATAGTAAGAGAACCCAGTATGGAAGATGCGTTCTCTTACCTCATTTTCTCTTGATTCTGTTCTCTTATCATAGTAAGAGAACCCAGTATGGAAGATGCGTTCTCTCACGTCATTTTCTCTTGATTCTGTCCCCTTATCATAGTAAGAGAACCCAGTATGGAAGATACGTTCTCTTACCTCATTTTCTCTCGATTCTGTCCCCTTATCATAGTAAGAGAACTCAGTATGGAAGATACGTTCTCTTACCTCATTTTCTCTCGATTCTGTCCCCTTATCATAGTAAGAGAACTCAGTATGGAAGATACGTTCTCTTACCTCATTTTCTCTCGATTCTTTCCCCTTATCATAGTAAGAGTACCAAGTATGGAAGATACGTTCTCTTACCTAATTTTCTCTTGATTCTGTCCCCTTATCATAGGAAGAGAACCCAGTATGGAAGATGCGTTCTCTTACCTAATTTTCTCTTGATTCTGTCCTCTTATCATAGTAAGAGAACTCAGTATGGAAGATGCGTTCTCTTACCTCATTTTATTTTGATATATTACATTTGTATTTTGGTTTAACAGTTTTTTTAATTATTGATTTTTTCAGACATGGCTAACATTGTACTGTTGCTAGTGATCATTATGCTGGTTTTCTCAGTGATTGGTATCACTCTGTTCAAAGATGTTGTGCCCATGTATTTTGGCAATTTGTCCAACTGTATCCTCTTGCTTCCAAACATACTGAAGTAGGACAAAATTTGATGTTACGCTCGTTTGAAGCAATAAATGTAACTTCAAATCTTACAATTCACGAACCTAACTTTTCGACTCTCCTGTTTAGTGTCTTCTTCTGGGGCGATTGGGCAAGGCTGTGAAGCTCCTTTTACACAAGCGTTGAATGGTGTTGCTTACTTAAAGGTGTAAATAAACGTCGGGTAAAAACCCGCATTGTCGCGGTCCAGTGGAGCGTGGGCGCTATTGATACGCCAAGCTTCTGAGCAACGCCTTTGCTTGGTATAACAATAGTTTGGCTATTTAATAGCGCCAATAACGTCGAGTCGATAAATTGTAACTTTTTAAGTTGCATTCATTATTTCAAACCAGCGTAGCATCAAATATGTCTGATTGTCCACCTGGTTGCAATGTGCACTTTTCTTCTAAATACTGAAGTGAACTAATGCGACAGTTACTGTATTAATACTGTTTGATACACGAGTAGGTTCTCCAGGGTTGTATATAAGAGCCGGCCGCCGGCGAAGCCCGCCAGCTACTCGGCAAGGTTTCGCCGGCTACTCGGCAAGGTTTCGCCGGCTACTCGGCAAGGTTTCGCCGACTACTCGGCAAGGTTTCGCTGGCTACTCGGCAAGGTTTCGCTGGCTACTCGGCAAGGTTTCGCTGGCTACTCGGCAAGGTTTCGCTGGGTACTCGGCAAGGCTTCGCTGGCTACTCGGCAAGGTTTCGCTGGCTACTCGGCAAGGTTTCGCTGGCTACTCGGCAAGGTTTCGCTGGCTACTCGGCAAAGTTTCGCTGGCTACTCGGCAAGGCTTCGCTGGCTACTCGGCAAGGTTTCGCTGGCTACCCGGCAAGGTTTCGCCAGCTACTCTGCAAGGTTCCTCCGGTTACTTTGACGAAGCGACAAAGTTGATCGGTTTATTAACTTATGAGAGCGTTCGTGGTTCACCTAGAGAGGTGGGTCCTTCGAACCAACCGCTTTCTACCTTTCCAAACCTCCGTCTACTTAAAAACTTGACGAAAACTCTGGTGTCTTGTAAATACATTCCATAGTATACCGACTTAATATTTTTAACATCGAACTTGAAACAACTTAACCCGACGAGAGCGAACACCCTTTCAGTAATTTATTAGCTTCCCACATTACCTAACATAGTTCGCTTCAGAATTTATATCCTTCGTCTTTCCTTCTGCTTGGGAGTTTCCCTCTTCTACTCGGAGCTCTGTCTCCTTAGAAAGAAGATTTTTGCTCCGGGTAGAGTGGGAGGACAGTAGTGTGTTCCTGTTCATTTTAACTCTTTGACAACGTTATAGCGATGTTTTATCTGTTTGTATGTCTTACTCAAGATGGCTGGATGGAGATATTCAGAGCTTTTCAGGTAAGTTCGCTTGAACGTAGCCGCAGTTATGTATGATAATCACTGTTGACCTGCTCATAGCGTAGATAGATAGATAGATAGATAGATAGATAGATAGATAGGTAGGTAGGTAGGTAGGTAGGTAGGTAGGTAGGTGGATAGATAGATAGATAGATAGATAGATAGATAGATAGGTAGGTAGGTAGGTAGGTAGGTAGGTAGGTGGATAGATAGATAGATAGATAGATAGATAGATAGATAGATAGATAGATAGGTAGGTAGGTAGGTAGGTAGGTAGGTAGGTAGGTAGGTAGGTGGATAGATAGATAGATAGATAGAGAGATAGATAGATAGATAGATAGGTAGGTAGGTAGGTAGGTAGATGGATAGATAGATAGATAGATAGATAGATAGATAGGTAGGTAGGTAGGTAGGTGGATAGATAGATAGATAGATAGATAGATAGATAGATAGATAGATAGGATACCAACGTCACAATAGATTACAGCAGGGTCCTCAAAAATAACAACAACTAATAATGTAAACTACAAGAATACGTAGTAAAAAATCTAAGAATATGTACAAAATCAGAGGAAAGCTAATTAAACCAATCATAAAATGGCTTTGGACAAGCCACGTTTAAATGAAGTCAGTGACTCTGTTTGAAATACCCAACGAAACCTATTCCATAAATCGTAACATAACTTTATTGAATACTAGTGATCCAAGGTTTTATTGGCAGTAGATTGGCGGATATTATTTCTAGACCTGGTATTATAACCCTGAGTCATGCAATGAGGTTTAGAGAATCACTCGATTCTGTTTATTTCCTTGATAGGAAGCTGGTGAAACGTACTACGTTGGTGGCGGTGTCTTTCTCCTGGTTTTTATCGCCATTGGCGCTTTCGTTTTTGCCAACCTTGTTGTAGCTGTGGTTGTAACCAACCTGGTAAGATTTTGGCTTACTTGTTGAACGTGACCCATAAAGTAAGCGTCAAGGAACACATTGTGCTACTCCTGTAGAGAGTAATAAATACTTTCAGGTGAGGGCCTCCTGTGGTTCCTGTGGGTCTCCTGTGGTACTGTGATATAATGCTGGGGTATCTGTGTAATGCACTAACATCCCATCAAAGGAAGAGTAATAAATCCTTTCAGGTGTGGGCCTCCTGTGGTACTGTGATATAATACTGGGGGTATCTGTGTAATGCACTAACATCCCATCAAAAGGGGAGTAATAAATCCTTTCAGGTGTGGGCCTCCTGTGGTACTGTGATATAATACTGGGGGTATCTGTGTAATGCACTAACATCCCATCAAAAGGGGAGTAATAAATCCTTTCAGGTGTGGGTCTCCTGTGGTACTGTGATATAATACTGGGGGTATCTGTGTAATGCACTAACATCCCATCAAAAGGGGAGTAATAAATCCTTTCAGGTGTGGGCCTCCTGTGGTACTGTGATATAATACTGGGGGTATCTGTGTAATGCACTAACATCCCATCAAAAGGGGAGTAATAAATCCTTTCAGGTGTGGGTCTTCTGTGGTACTCGTGATACAATACTGGGGGTATCTGTGTAATGCACTAACATCCCATCAAAGGAGGAGTAATAAATCCTTTCAGGTGTGGGCCTCCTGTAGTACTCGTGTCATAATACTGGGGGTAACTGTGTAATGCACTAACATCCCATCAAAGAAGGAGTCAAATCCTTTCAGGTGTGGGTTTCCTGTGGTACTCGTGATACAATGCTGGGGGTGACCCTTGGGTGCACTAACATCCCATCCAGGGGAGGGTAACAATTCTTCTAGGTACCTCGTGGTACAGAAATCGTGATAAGCGCCGGCAGTATGGACCTCACAGCCCAAACCTGCTCTTACACCTAGCGCTTGATCCTAAAATGCTGATTAACCCTATTTCGCGACTAAGCAATGAATAGATTCAGGAGCCCATCACCAGGAGCATTCCTATATGACGGGTGGCGTCCCCAGCACAGTGGCAGATGTGGTTATTTTTAGAACTCATATTTCCCGCGAAAAAGTCAGTTTCGCACGATCCGACGCTATCATTCGCCATTATCAAAGCGACGGGAGAAATTCGCATCAGAAATTAACACGTACGTAGCGCAATTTGACTGGTCGTTGTAATAAAGGACGGACCATTAGAAAAGTGATGGGGGGGGGGGTGGGGAATTTTCAGCTTGCACGAATTTTTTTTTTCGCTCACTGCTTTTGCAGGTTTTTTTTTTTTTTCAGGTGAACCTCTCTACACGAATTTTTTTTACTACGTGTGAAAAAGTCACAATTGGACCTTCCTTCTGCATGAATTTTTTTTTTTTACCTTCTTCTTTGCATGAATTTTTTTTTTTTGGCATTTTGCCTTGCATGAATTTTTTTTTGTTTTTTTTTTTTCCCCACCCCACCCCCCATCACTTTTCTAATGGTCCGTCCCTAACATATTTGTTTTCTTTGCCGCGAAATAGAAGTTAAAAATAGCACCATCTACTACTCTGCTGGGGTAAAGGGCTGATATGGGAGAGGAACGCTCCTGGTCATTGGTTCTTGATAAATTGCAATCCTGCAGTATCGCTTATCGGTTGGGTTCCCAGGAATTCTGATACTTTGTTTTGGCTTTTTTTTTAAATGTGGCATTAACTTTCGACAGTGCTTGTTTATGTTTGATGGTTTTCTTCATAATACCCACATCCTTCCCGAACAGGAATTTGCCATGGTAGATGTAAAAACGGAAGGAAAAGAGCGCGAAGCGGATGACCTAAAAGCCAAACTGGAAGATAAAGGTAAAGGGTCTGTCACACTGGAATATGTCACGCTATGTGTTTCACGCAACATGTGTAACAGGAACAATCCTGTCATGCTAGAACAGTCACGATTTTATTAACCTTTTAAAAGCATCGTAACACCGTAGCTCACTATGTTCGCTCATTGATTATGAAGATCTTCAAACGTTGTAGATAACATTTGCCACAGTTTGGTCTGTTGTATTGCCCGCACCATTTTCTCTCCAATTCCTAATTTTTTTAGAAAAAAAAAATCTCTTTCTGCTAAATTTCTTTTCTCTTTTATTTCAAAACAACAGACAGTGCAGTGCAAACGGTTGGGACAGAGGAGGTGCCCAGCTTTGTTTATCTGAAGCAAATGCCATTTCAAATACCGGTAAGAAACAGGTTTTCTTGCACAATCTTCTTCGTTTGTTAGCTGGTGTTCCCGATTCATCTATAAGGGGGCATTACGGTTGGATTTTGGCGAAAAATGGAAAATTTGTCATTTTTTTTTTTTCTTTGGCTCTAACAGTTCTTGAAACTATCTACTTTTAGAAGAGATATGCATTTAATTGAAAATTATTTTTGCGCGGCCTAAAAAAACGAAGCTTCCGAAAGGTAGGATTTGTTTGTTTTTCGGTTGCCATGGCAACGACATACAAATCAATCTCCAAAAGCCGTTTAATGTTCTTAAAATTGTTTGAATTGACGTTTCTCAATTGCCTAAGCCTCTGTAGTCCATTCCAACGTCCAAACTTTAAATAAAAGCCAGGATACAAAGCAGGCAACTGTACACTTGGTTTTGAGCGTCAATGGTCGACATAAAGCATAGGAAAACCTAAGAATTCCCTCAAGTGGCAGGCCATTTCAATGAGTTAAGTACCTTTTCTTTGTTGTTTTAGACAGAAGTAAAGTTTTACTTGAGTTTTCCCAAAAACCATGTTTTTCGTAGTAATTTTAGCGCCCCCTTAAATTTCTTGTAGAGTATTTAAGCAATTGCCACCAAATTTGGCACAAACACTGTCCTTGTAGTCGCTTACAACCTAATTGAGCAAATTTTAATTTGCTCAAAAAACACTGGTTTTATGAGTTTTTTAGTTAAATCGAAATGTAAATGGTTGCCAAAGTAACGAAAATAATCAAAAGTCGATAATTCTCAATTAAGTTGCACTTCACCGAGCAAGGATTTACTGTAGCAAATATCATGTGTTTTTTGTTAAAAGACAGTTCTCAAATTGAGGGGCAGGAATATAGCTCGAAAATCGGTAGTCTTTAACAAATGGTTAATAATTAACAAAGAGTTAATAACTGACAGACGTAGACTGTGTTATGTGGTTAGCAATGGTCTTGCCCTTAATTCTGGTAAGTTTGAGTGTAATTGAATGAATCCTTGGTGACATATGCCTTTTTGAATAAGCTGTCAAAATTTTACCCAAAACCAACCGTAATGCCCCCTTAATTATCCAATCACCAAAGTTTTAAACTGAATTCGATAGGTGAGGTAGCCAATGGAAAACCGGATTGGTCGATTTATCAGTCAGTGACCAAATGCGCATGTTTCCGATTACGTGTATTTTTTGAGTTCTGATTGGTTCACTGGAACTGCTTACATTCTGATTGGTTCACTGGAACTGTTTATAACAGCCAATGAAAAACCGATCCTGTGGTATGGTAAGGTTTTCTTGTTACATAAGTAAAGAGATCAAAGTTGTGTCAAGAGAAAATGAGGCTAGAGAACGCATCTTCCATACTGGTTTCTCTTACTATGAAAAGGGGAGAGGATCTATTTTTAGATCCAGAAATTATTTTAACTGACCAATGGTTGATGTCCTTCTCATCACGTTGTTGTAATTTTAATGTGCCATGTGGAAACCGCGTAGCCATGGAACGAGATATAAATAGATTCCGCGCTAAAAATAGATTCCGTCCCCTTCTCGTATCAGACGGGGTTGTGTTCTCTTTCCTCATTTTATCTTGGTAGTGTTTAACTTGTGCGAACTAATGTCGTAATTAGTTCGAGAAACTATTGCAGTACAACAGATGTGGTCTTCTCAATTATTTGGTTGTCAATCTCTCGCACAGGACCTAACAAATATTGCTGCTGAAAAATTGGAAAACTATTTTCTAATTCTGAGCGCAATTGAGCAGAACGTCGAGGAAAGCAAGGCGATAAAAACGGAGATTATTCAGGTGAGTATAAACAAGACTGCTAGCAATCTGTTTTTGTTGTACTATAAAAAATCTAATAGAGCGTATGCATATGACGTCACGGCAGCCATGTTGGTGTCCCCAAACAAAGAAAAGGCGGCCATGTTGGTGTCCCAAACTGATCCTCCAGGAATTAAATTCTATTCTTATGCAAACATCTTGTTTTGTTTCCGTTAAAAACGTCGCTGCTGATGAAGTGAGTGAATAGGCTCTATACAATTAGTTCATATTGAATGAGTATACATGCAATCTTTTTCTACTCTTCCAAGGACTTCAGCATATTATTTTGTCTCACATATCCAATACACCCGACCTGAGTCGAATCGACTAAAAGCCATGACGATTCAACTAACGGAAGTCGAGAAGAAATAGAGCAGAATGAAGGCAAAAATAATATGAACCCGCTTCGTTCTTCAAGTCTTTGGTAATTAAATTTTGCGGTCAGTCGACCTTTGGTGCGATTAGACTCTGGCCCCCAACATCTCTGGAATATTTCGCGAATCGACGTCTTGTAGTTGAATCGTCGGATCAATGTAAGTATTTGGGAAACTATGCACCTACCCCTTGTTGGGTTAGGGGAGGGGTAGGTGCTCAGTTCCCGAGATACTTATATTGATCAGAATCGTCTTACTCCGCATTCGAGTCGACTCTAGTCGGGTGTATTTGACAACCCTTGCTTTCACACGCTTTAAAAGATTATGCAACCAAACGTTTTAAGAGTAAAATACTAAGTACTAATTGACAGTTCAGTTCTGTAAAATACTTTAATTGCTATTCCTCTTCTAGATCGTCAGTGAACTAAGTGTCATACAAGAAAAAGCAAAGAGGGAGGGGATCCTCAAGGACGATGAAAATTTGCCTAAAAGAAAGAGTGAAGACGCGTTTGTGGTGAGATATCCACCCGTCCCTCGTTATAGATTGTATGTTCCTCCTCTCATATTTCCACTCCCCATGGCCATTGTCGCAAGAGAATCTCAGTCCCTCAATCTTCGACGACTTCACATTTAGCTGGTGGTAACCTAATCTGAAATTTGTCTTTAGATTCTGCCCAGGCACTACCAAGATTTTAAATGCTTTTAACTATAGTCAATTTACTTAGAGGTAACTAATGTAAATTCATTTTATTTTTTGGTGAAAATCTTACTGCATATTTTTAGAGTTTTAATTGTAGTTGTATTTTGTAAGTGATGTTATTCTTGTTTTTATACAGTTTTATCCATTTGTAATCATTTTTACACGACCCCACAAGCTTTGAGCTTTAGACCATATCGTGTTTAAATAGAGGATATTACACGGTGGCGCGAAGATATGAATTTTATTTTCGAGTGGCAAAACAATATTTTACTCACTCGCTGCGCTCGTTCGTAAAATATTGTTTTTGCCACGAGAAAATAAAATTCATATCTTCAAGCCGCCGTGTAATGTTCTTTTTATTATATAGACAAAAAAGAAATTATTAACAAATTACGTCATCGATGAACTCACGTGTGAGATTATGGAAAATAAACCACTCGGGTCCCGGATGTAGTTTTTATGAATTTTACGAATGGTATATTTTCCAGTAAAACACTCGTGTCTATATAATAAATAAAGGATATGTATGTATGTATGTATTCGACAATCCAAGCTCAATTGGATGCAATCTTCTTTTCCCCACAGCTGTATAATTCTCGTGTCGTAAATCCTGTCACAACTGAATTCCCCTCAATTTTGTTTTTTTACCTCTTCACAGTTAACTGGCGGTGATCTCATGTCCAACTTGATGGAGATGGAGAGTGGTAAAGTGTTTGACTCTCACAAAGATACTCTGGGATCCATGTTACGAGAGGGAGCCAAACTAATCAGCTCTCAGAAGAAGATGGCATAACCACATGAACAGCACGACGGACACACGTAACATGTTCACGTTTTATACCTATTCAAGACACTTTTTTTAATTGCCTAAAAAAACTATTTATAGCATGCCAAAAATGATCTGGGCTGCCAACTATTGACACCAAAAAAGTGGCAAAATCTAAGTTGGAATGTGAATGGTTCAAATGGATTAATTGACAGATCTTGCATGAACATTTTGGTGTACACGTTTTGTAATTGTTTGTTATTATACAAATCCAACTTCAGTCGTGTGACGCTTACGGATGAATTTCCAAAGTTGCCTTTGTGTAGTTAGCATGGACTTTCGCTCGTAATGCTGCGTGATTTCCATGGTTTGTTTTGTTAATCAAGTAGTGTTTTCACCAACTGATGATCAGTTCTAAAAATAGAGGATATCCCTTGGCCTCACGGAAATGAGAAACTTCTCTTCAAGTGTTGGAAAATATTTCACGAGTAAGCCCAGCGAACGAGTGAAATATTTTCAACACGAGAACAGGATTGATTATCCAATCTGTTGATGGTTAGCGTTGTCATGTGACCGACAGTGTGAACCCTTCTCAACAGAACTCTTACTTTCCATGGTATTCTCTGTGATTTCGAACTTTTCTTCAACTTCGTCATTAAAATTGATTTTCAAACTGTACAGAACCATCTGGTAGGTAATTGTCAAGACACCCGTGAAATCCCTTCACGGGACAAATACTGAAACCACCCGTTTCGTACGGGTCCCAGCCCGAATTTTTCCCGGTAGACATCCAGTGTTCGGCGTGTTTATAAACCTCGCGTCCATAACGATTCCTGATATAAAGTCCCGGATTAACAGGGGCGTTAAGCCAGCGTCCGCTGAAAAAGACCTTAGTCGGGTGGTGCTCGTAGGTGATGGTGCTTTTAGGATTCATCCTGTGCTGGCCATACATTTGAAGGGACCATCCGTCGGCCAAGATCTCAATTTTGCCGCCTGCTTGGAGACCATCAACACAACACCACGGCTTCTCTGTAATTTGAACAAATATTCGAGTTTGATTTACATATGGACGGGATTGGCCTGAATTATTTTCAGGTAAGAAAGAGAACTCATCTACTGTGTACGTTTGTGCAGGATTATACAAACCAAGGTGCGTCTGGGAGAGTGTTAGTCTCCTTCGCAGCTGTTATTATGGTCGTCACGCAACGCTTCTCCCCAACTAACTAGTGCCGTCACGCAAGGCTTCTCCACCACTAACTAGTGTCGTCACGCAACGCTTCTTCCCCATTAACTAGTGCCGTCACGCAACGCTTCTCCACCACTAACTAGTGTCGTCACGCAACGCTTCTTCCCCATTAACTAGTGCCGTCACGCAACGCTTCTCCACCACTAACTAGTGTCGTCACTTCAAGATGCGTTGCGTGACGATACTAATAACGGCTGCGGAGGAGACTAGGAGAAGGTAAAAGCAGATCTTACAAAGACGAGAAACAAAGATCATGTGTTTGAACCTTTTCGACCTACAAAGATAAAATCTAGATTTGTCATGCACGTATACACAAATTGGTATCATATTTTCTTTTCTGATAAGTATCATTAGATTCACCGCAGAGTTAAATACAAAGGGGGTACATTATGTGTTCTCATACATGACCTAGCTACTACGATGAGTGTCCTTGTCCAAGCAGTGCTAACCGAAACGTTCGCGGCCTCTCAATTTAAAGAAAAATAATTTTTCATGCTCTTCTTTCTCAACTTACCGACATCATGGACCTCATATCCGTGCTTGGTAAACACGTGCTTTATCGTGACCAATTTTGGAAAGTCTGACGTAAGGAAGACGATATCAGCGTCACGTTCCCATGGCAACACTTTAGTAAACTTAACAGCCCCCAACAGCGTGCCTTCCTGAAGTTCACAAAGTATTTTATGCACAGTACATTGGTCCATTACAAACTTAATCGCGTCGGCCAAATTCTCTAGACAGCAAGGCGGAACGGCCATTCCAATCTTAAACGAGCATTTTTCACCCTTGCGGTGCTTTAGTCCCCTTCGGCAACCGAACCATCGTACTTTTCCGTCGGCTTCGACGATTTTTCGTATTTCATGTTTGTTGGCAAAATTTGCGAGCTGGTCGTCTCGGACCCGCGGAGGCTGGGAGTGAAACATAACATCCGGGCAACTGACCACAGCGTTTCTACTACCAGAAAACCCCAGATGTTCTTGGACTCGTAGAAACAAGTCTCTGTACATCCCATGTTCACTCATCCAGTGTAATCCCAGTTTTCGTAAAACGGATGTTTTGGCGACGAACGGTCCAGATAAGTAGCCGCAAACGAGACACTCCGAGAAAGAGTAAAAGTAGCCCGTTTTGTAAGACAGCGTGTAGTTTCTTAGTTGCATTTGCAAACAGCCGCTCCACCAATGGCCTGTCAAGTTTCTGTGACTGCCGCCCGCAAAAAACGTTTCTTTGTTCGTAGAGAGAACTCGAACCAGTCTCTCAAGGTTGACATCCTCGGTGAAATGCGTTAAACTTGGAGCAATTAAAATGTAATCGGTCTTAACTTGATTGATGATGTTTTGAATGATTTTTCCTCTGTTATTCAAACTGTCATGCAAATAATGAAATAGGAGTTTCGGACTCAGATTTGTTCTGTTCTTAATTTCCTTAGTAAAGAAACTTTTACTGCAGTTTTTTCCAAGCAGAACATGCATCGCGATTCCGGGATAGAGTCGATTTGCGCTCTTTAAGATATATAACAACCTGCTAGAACAACCCGCTTCGTCACTCAAATTTGCGCCATCCTCCATTGTCCTGGAAATTACAATCTCATCAAAAATTAATGTCACAAGGTCTCTCATTTCCGATTGGAACGAACACTTCTCAGTTTCAAAACCTTTGCGATAAAACGGATAGCCATGAATAGAACCCTTATAGGCTTCTGGACATACAACTTTTGATTTTTCGAAGTGTTTTTCCTCAGATTTTTCCTTGTGTTTCTCATTCGCACTCGTGCTTGTTATTAACTCAATCTCTCTCAACAACTTTCTAAGGTTGTCGTAATGGCGTTCTATGATTCTCGCCATAGCGACGTCCCGATCAACAGACATTCTCACGTAAGTTAAGTCTTTTGTTAATCGCTTTAGGCGCTGGATGATTCTCTCATGAGCTGTACAAAGTGGTTTGGTCAGTACTTCCTTTAACAACGCAATTTGTGCCTCGTTATTCAGGATGCTCTGCGATGTGTGATAAATTTTAAGAAACAAATATATTAGTATCAAGGCCACAAAAATTGTCTTGATTTTCCTCCGTAGTGCCGCCATACCGCAGAGTTTAACACCGGAATTAACCTCTCCTGGTCAGCTTTTCATTTTAAGATTTTCATTTTAACTCTTGAGCGCAGTCATGCGCCTTGTTCAATACAAAGTCATTTCATCGAAGCACGAGTAGTTTAGTTTCCTTTCTCCTGTGTGCTTCAGGTGATACCAGCGAATCTTAGGATTAAACTGCGATTCAGAGACCTCTAGCCCTGCATCCAAAGGAGTTAAGCCCTAAGTTGGTCGTCACTGCGCCCATGGTTGTAAACTGACATACCTAGGTATTGGTACCAGACATCAACTGGCTGATTACGCTTCACAGTCAGAAATTCCACAGTCACTGTTCTAAGTTACGGGGTCTGAATTTCAAGCGCTGAAAACGTCACTTTGGGACGAATGAAACGAAAAGACCTTCACAAAGAACTGGAAGGAACCGTGCGTTCAGCGCTATCTATTAAGCCCTGGACGCGAGTGTTGGATCGTTGTCATAGGAGCACATACCACATGCCCCAGTTTCCTTTCCTTCGCACGCAGCTTTTATGAAACCGTATGTTGAAAATTAAAATAACCGCCTATTGTACGCCCCTAAAATGACCACCAAAGACGAGCTACTTTAAGGTCCTAAAATGACCACCAAAGACGACCTACTTTAAGCTCCTAAAATGACCACCAAAGACGAGCTACTTTAAGGTCCTAAAATGACCACCAAAGACGACCTACTTTAAGCTCCTAAAATGACCACCAAAGACGACATACTTTAAGCTCCTAAAATGACCACCAAAGACGACCTACTTTAAGCTCCTAAAATGACCACCAAAGACGAGCTACTTTAAGGTCCTAAAATGATCACCAAAGACGACCTACTTTAAGCCCCCAAAATGATCACCAAAGACGACCTACTTTAAGCTCCTAAAATGATCACCAAAGACGACCTACTTTAAGGTCCTAAAATGATCACCAAAGACGAGCTACTTTAAGGTCCTAAAATGATCACCAAAGACGACCTACTTTAAGCCCCCAAAATGATCACCAAAGACGACCTACTTTAAGCTCCTAAAATGATTACCAAAGACGACCTACTTTAAGCTCCTAAAATGACCACCAAAGACGACCTACTTTAAGGTCCTAAAATGATCACCAAAGACGAGCTACTTTAAGCTCCTAAAATGACCACCAAAGACGACCTACTTTAAGGTCCTAAAATGATCACCAAAGACGACCTACTTTAAGCTCCTAAAATGATCACCAAAGACGACCTACTTTAAGCTCCTAAAATGATCACCAAAGACGACCTACTTTAAGGTCCTAAAATGATCACCAAAGACGAGCTACTTTAAGCCCCCAAAATGATCACCAAAGACGACCTACTTTAAGCTCCTAAAATGATCACCAAAGACGACCTACTTTAAGCTCCTAAAATGATCACCAAAGACGAGCTACTTTAAGCCCCAAAATGATCACCAAAGACGACCTACTTTAAGCTCCTAAAATGATCACCAAAGACGACCTACTTTAAGCTCCTAAAATGATCACCAAAGACGACCTACTTTAAGCCCCAAAATGATCACCAAAGACGACCTACTTTAAGCTCCTAAAATGATCACCAAAGACGACCTACTTTAAGCTCCTAAAATGACCACCAAAGACGACCTACTTTAAGCTCCTAAAATGACCACCAAAGACGAGCTACTTTATAATTAAGCTCCTAAAATGACCACAGAAAGCCGCCTTATTTTAAGCCGCTCGAATGACCAACAACAACCGCATCATTTTAAACCACTAAAATAACCGCAAAAAGCCGTCCATATTTAACCGGCATAAAATTAAGCCTAACTATGTTAAAAACAAATGTTTGATATATAATAACGTTTACTGTTGGAACCTCTGACATTAATTAAGCGTAATGTTCAGTCAACAATTTGTTAATAAATAATAATTGAGAGTCTATTACTTATAAACCCAGTGGTTTCCCTTGGGTTTCTTCGCCACTAGGTTCTTATATTTATGTATTTGTTTTAAAACTGATGGTAAACAATAAATTTGAACTTGAACTTGAGCAATGTAGTTGCTTTGAATAAAGTTCAATGAAGACAACCTTTGGGCAGAGGTAAAAAGTATTTACTTCCACAGAGTCAGCATTTGTTTCTTTTTTGCTCCTGTTGTTTGTTTGTATTTATTTTTTTTAGATGCAGGGCAGTTGTTTTGGCAAGCTAATGTTTGGAAATTAAAACGCACTCTAGAGGCTCTTCACTGAAAAATAACACGAAATCATTCGTATAGTTAATATAGTGTTAATAGTGCAACACAATGCCTGGACATGGAAGTTTATAACCAATGTTATTATTAATTCAAAATATTTCCCCGATTCTGATTGGCTAAAAGCACACGTTTAATTCACCATAACCAGTTACTGATGACCAAATTTGGAAGAATTTTGACTTAAACGAGGAAATGACGTCAAAAATGCAGCGTTTTCGCAGGTTAATGCACTGTTAACCGAGAAGACCTGGGGACGAGCTTGTGTTATTTTGTTGTTTTGTTATATTGCTGGTGGGTGTGAAATTTGTGAAAATGAAGCTCATTTTCTCCTTTAAGTGTTTGAAAATATTTTGATAAATAATAAAGCAATTAATGAATTCGGCTTTCGTAGGATATTAAGAATTAAGCGGATCTCGGAAGGGTGTTATCCACCTCGGCCTACGGCCTCTGTGGATAACGCCTTCCTCGATCCGCTTAATTCTTCATATCCTACTCAGCCTCATTCATTAATTGCTAAATAAACTGACCTCAAAACTCTGATTGTTTGTTTGTTTGTTTTTTGGTATTAACGACTGAACGTCTTTTCCAATTTTTGTTCATTTAATTTGTGGGTCAGGGCACTTTAAATCCTCCTCCTTCTAAAACAGAATCATTGTCTGTATTGAAATTGCACCACCTCAGTGCACCTATTTTCATTATATTTTTGATCCAGTAACTCCGGCCCTCAGGAGGTAAAGTTAGAAATTTTGTCGATTCCAAATACCAAATCCTGTGGCTTGTATTCCTCTCGTACCAAACTATTAAGACTTTCTAAGGACATCATAGCTCATGTGATTTTGGAAATATTTAAGTTATCTGTAAAATCGGGAACATACCCGTCCAAGCTTAAAATGTCCACAATCACACAAATATACAAGAGTGATGACGAAACAGACCCAAATAACTACAGGCCGATATCCTTATCAAATTTCAACAGAATTCTTGAGAAAACTATGTAAAAGATAATGAAAGATTTCATCGAGGAAAATGACTTTTTGTTTTCTCCTCGATACAGTTTTCGCACAGGACATTGTACTCAACATGCCATATTAGACATTGTAACAAAGTAACTTGGAATCAAGGCTTATTTTCTTGTGGAATTTTTATTTACCTTAAACATGCTTTTTTGATACCGTTAATCATGATGTTTTGCTTAAGGTTACACAATACCTTCGCGGCTGTCCTTCGGAAAAAAATTCGTACGCGCGTTGTTTTAAAGTAAACTACCACAAACTATATATCAATAGAAAGGTAGAGAACTGTAGAATTCGAAAAAAATATCTGTTGTTTGGCAGAGCCATTATTGAGAAGAAAGAAGCCAATAAACCGAAAACGACCGAGTGTCATTCCGCCGAATTAATCGGGTATCAAACGCAGCCACTACTGCAAAAGAACTGCACAATGTAAATCAGCAAGCATCAGTCTCTAAAAATTTTTTTCCGAAGGACACCCGCGAAGGTATTGTGTAACCTTAATAAGCTCCACCACTATGGCTAGCGCTTTCGCGGGATCATTAATGACTGGCTTGCATCGTATGTGAAAAATCGTACACAAACAACACAAATTGAAGGGTACTTATCAAATAAGGATACGATTACTTGTGGTGTTCCTCAAGGCTCTGTTTTGGGCCCAGTGCTTTTCTTATTACACGTTAAGGATATACATCAATGCTCAAACAAATTAAACTTTTATTCAACTTTTCTCTCTTCGCTGATGATACTAACATCCTATATGCTGACAAAAATCTGAAAACTTTAGAAACAAGAGTTAAATGAAATACTGTACTGCGAAGCTTTAGCGACTGGGTTACATCTAATGAATTAACTCTTAATATCAAAAACTAACTTTGTATTATTTCAGACCAATCAAAAGAGACCTGCCTACAATCCTTATATCAGTATTTAATGGATAGCGTTGAAGGTGCGCTCTGATTGGCTAGTCAAACTCGGACTAGTGCTATTTACCTCCGAGCAACTAGGTAGTTTTTCGCTCCGTCGCATGAATTGTTTGCATTGGTGATAAGCGAAGAAATAAGCCAAATTAACAACGAAGGAGTCCTTGAAACTCAAAGAAAGCGACGAAACCTGGCTTGGTCGTGTTCAAAGGTAATGGTTTATGTTTTTAACCCGGTGTTCATCGATATAAACCAACGGGAAAAGTTGTGTTGACAAATGCAAATTAATCTTGCGTAACCAAACTTGATGCCACTTGTTCACTTGAGAACCAAAGTTGAATTAATTTTTTTACAGAATGGTTTAAAATACAGAAAGAGTTTGCAACTAAATTTAAAGAAGTGCCGCCACTAGACTAAAAAAATGTCTTCAGAAATGGTTTCTGTCAGGGAAGTAATACGAAACCTACGGCAGTCATTACAACAAAAACTCCCTTACTATGATCCGAGCCGCGTTGGATTGTCACGTGAGAAGTCCTCCATTTTCCAAGCCATTTTCTTTTTGTGGTGTACATTATCTCACTGTTATAGTGTACACTAAAACAACTATTCACCTCAGTGTCGGTGGTTAGTGTTGGATATTTGCTTCGCAGCTAGGTAAATATTCACCATTAGTATATACTAAAACATTGGATACCGTTGAAGGTGCGCGCTAGTCAAACTCCGAATATCCTGTGCTATTTAACTCCGAGCAACTTGCGACTTTTTCGCTCCACCGCTCGGTTTGCAGCCGTGACAAGCGAAGAAATAATCCAAATTAACAACGAAGCAGTCCCTAAAAACTCCTATAGAGCGACTAAATTTGGCTTGGCTGTACGTGTGTTCAGAGGTAATAGCTTATGGTATAGAAAAACCATGGTTAAAATATCCCCATAATTTGGGTATAAAATAACCATGGTTAAAATATACCCATAATTTGGGTATAAAATAACCATGGTTAAAATGTACCCATAATTTGGGTATAGAATAACCATGGTTAAAATGTACCCATAATTTGGGTATAGAATAACCATGGTTAAAATGTACCCATAATTTGGGTATAAAATAACCATGGTTAAAATATACCCATAATTTGGGTATAGAATAACCATGGTTTAAATGTACCCATAATTTGGGTATAGAATAACCATGGTTAAAATGTACCCATAATTTGGGTATAGAATAACCATGGTTAAAATATAGCCATAATTTGGGTATAGAATAACCATGGTTAAAATATACCCATAATTTGGGTATTAAATAACCATGGTTAAAATATACCCATAATTTGGGTATAGAATAACCATGGTTAAAATGTACCCATAATTTGGGTATAGAATAACCATGGTTAAAATGTACCCATAATTTGGGTATAGAATAACCATGGTTAAAATATAGCCATAATTTGGGTATAGAATAACCATGGTTAAAATATAGCCATAATTTGGGTATTAAATAACCATGGTTAAAATATAGCCATAATTTGGGTATAGAATAACCATGGTTAAAATGTACCCATAATTTGGGTATAGAATAACCATGGTTAAAATATACCCATAATTTGGGTATAGAATAACCATGGTTAAAATATACCCATAATTTGGGTATTAAATAACCATGGTTAAAATATACCCATAATTTGGGTATAAAATAACCATGGTTAAAATATACCCATAATTTGGGTATAAAATAACCATGGTTAAAATATACCCATAATTTGGGTATAGAATAACCATGGTTAAAATATACCCATAATTTGGGTATTAAATAACCATGGTTAAAATATACCCATAATTTGGGTATAAAATAACCATGGTTAAAATATACCCATAATTTGGGTATAGAATAACCATGGTTAAAATATACCCATAATTTGGGTATTAAATAACCATGGTTAAAATATACCCATAATTTGGGTATAAAATAACCATGGTTAAAATATACCCATAATTTGGGTATTAAATAACCATGGTTAAAATATACCCATAATTTGGGTATAAAATAACCATGGTTAAAATATAGCCATAATTTGGGTATAGAATAACCATGGTTAAGATATACCCATAATTTGGGTATAAAATAACCATGGTTAAAATCTAGCCATAATTTGGGTATAGAATAACCATGGTTAAAATATACCCATAATTTGGGTATAAAATAACCATGGTTAAAATATAGCCATAATTTGGGTATAAAATAACCATGGTTAAAATATACCCATAATTTGGGTATAGAATAACCATGGTTAAAATATACCCATAATTTGGGTATAGAATAACCATGGTTAAAATATACCCATAATTTGGGTATAAAATAACCCATAATTTGGGTATAGAATAACCATGGTTAAAATATACCCATAATTTGGGTATAGAATAACCATGGTTAAAATATACCCATAATTTGGGTATAGAATAACCATGGTTAAAATTTACCTATAATTTGGGTATAGAATAACCATTGTTAAAATATACCCATATTTAGGGAGTAGAATAACCATGGTTACATTTTACCTATAATCTGGGTATAGAATAACCATGGTTAAAATATCCCCATAATTTGGGTATAAAATAACCATGGTTGAAATATACCCATAATTTGGGTATAAAATAACCATGGTTAAAATATCCCCATAATTTGGGTATAGAATAACCATGGTTAAAATATACCAATAATTTGGGTATAAAATAACCATGGTTAAAATATACTCATAATTTGGGTATAGAATAACCATGGTTAAGATATACCCATAATTTGGGTATAGAATAACCGTGGTTAAAATATACTCATAATTTGGGTATAAAATAACCATTGTTAAAATATACCCATATTTAGGGAGTAGAATAACCATGGTTACATTATACCTATAATCTGGGTATAGAATAACCATGGTTAAAATATCCCCATAATTTGGGAATAAAATAACCATGGTTAAAATATACCCATAATTTGGGTATAAAATAACCATGGTTAAAATATACCCATAATTTGGGTATAAAATAACCATGGTTAAAATATACCCATAATTTGGGTATAGAATAACCATGGTTAAAATATACCCATAATTTGGGTATTAAATAACCATGGTTAAAATATACCCATAATTTGGGTATAAAATAACCATGGTTAAAATATACCCATAATTTGGGTATAGAATAACCATGGTTAAAATATACCCATAATTTGGGTATTAAATAACCATGGTTAAAATATACCCATAATTTGGGTATAAAATAACCATGGTTAAAATATACCCATAATTTGGGTATTAAATAACCATGGTTAAAATATACCCATAATTTGGGTATAAAATAACCATGGTTAAAATATAGCCATAATTTGGGTATAGAATAACCATGGTTAAAATATACCCATAATTTGGGTATAAAATAACCATGGTTAAAATCTAGCCATAATTTGGGTATAGAATAACCATGGTTAAAATATACCCATAATTTGGGTATAAAATAACCATGGTTAAAATATAGCCATAATTTGGGTATAAAATAACCATGGTTAAAATATACCCATAATTTGGGTATAGAATAACCATGGTTAAAATATACCCATAATTTGGGTATAGAATAACCATGGTTAAAATATACCCATAATTTGGGTATAAAATAACCCATAATTTGGGTATAGAATAACCATGGTTAAAATATACCCATAATTTGGGTATAGAATAACCATGGTTAAAATATACCCATAATTTGGGTATAGAATAACCATGGTTAAAATTTACCTATAATTTGGGTATAGAATAACCATTGTTAAAATATACCCATATTTAGGGAGTAGAATAACCATGGTTACATTTTACCTATAATCTGGGTATAGAATAACCATGGTTAAAATATCCCCATAATTTGGGTATAAAATAACCATGGTTGAAATATACCCATAATTTGGGTATAAAATAACCATGGTTAAAATATCCCCATAATTTGGGTATAGAATAACCATGGTTAAAATATACCAATAATTTGGGTATAAAATAACCATGGTTAAAATATACTCATAATTTGGGTATAGAATAACCATGGTTAAGATATACCCATAATTTGGGTATAGAATAACCGTGGTTAAAATATACTCATAATTTGGGTATAAAATAACCATTGTTAAAATATACCCATATTTAGGGAGTAGAATAACCATGGTTACATTATACCTATAATCTGGGTATAGAATAACCATGGTTAAAATATCCCCATAATTTGGGAATAAAATAACCATGGTTAAAATATACCCATAATTTGGGTATAAAATAACCATGGTTAAAATATCCCCATAGTTTGGATATAATATAACCATGGTTAAAATATATCCATAATTTGGGTATAAAATAACCATGGTTAAAATATACCCATAATTTGGGTGTAGAATAACCATGGTTAAAAGATACCCATAATTTGGGTATAGAATAACCATGGTTAAAATATACCCAAAAGTTGGGTATAAAACAAGCATGGTTAAAATATACTCATATTATAAGTATAAAATAACCATGTTTAAAATATACCCATATGATTGTAATAAACTTGCTTTTTTAAAATGCTTTTTACTGGAGAGATCACCAACAGGATTCAAGATTACGCACATGGGTCCCGCCATGCAACGGGGCACAACAACTATTGGGAGTCCTGTGTAATCAACGGCTCATACTACATCTCCCCCTTAAGTTAACGAACAGAAAATTTAGAAACTTAATAAAAACATTGTCACAACCTTCATCTAGTTTGTCTCTGTATACGTCTCTCTGGGATGTTTTTACAGTTATTCCTGTGCGTGTGAGGGGCGTTCCCCAGGTGTTCAGCTTCTCTTTCCTTCATATTGGCGCAGCTTCTTTTGATTCACATAGTGTAGGAGATTCAGCTGATAAATTGTCCCGCGCCGAGGATAGACCCCATCTTAGTCACTTTTTGGAAAATGTAATTTTTGCGATCCCAACTTAGTCACTTTCTATTTATGCATCTACCTGGTCAATCCTTTAAAAAGCCGGGTCAACCAAAAATGAATTGACACAATTTTTTAAAGTGAATAAAGAACACTTTACTTTCACCTACAATACAAGCATTCTGGTACGTTTGCTAACCGTAAATATTTACAAACGGTTTCAAGAACGGAATGTAATGCGGTCAATGCAAGTTTATTGTTGAATTTAATAAACAACTTTCTGATCTTTTTAACCGACAATCTTCCCATTTTGATTCCCTATTTACCCCCAAAATTCGAAAATTTGCGACCCCATTCTAGTAACTCTATTGAAAATGCGACCCCATTATAGTCACTGCAGTTGTGAAAATGCGACCCCATCCAGCAGCACATCCCCATTAGGCTCCTGTAAGGGAGTACCCCCCCCCCCCACGGGTACAGTAGGCAAGGAGAGCTGGGTAAGGATCTGTATTATTGCGCAGAAGTGCTTTGACTGCGCGGACTCCTCTTTCAACTTAGCTCTAGGGTCCTTAGGGGAACTCGTTACGTGCACAAAGTCTTAATATGACGGTGTTACCAGTGGCTTCTTTGGCTTGGCGATGATGTTTCTCATGGCCACACTGTCGAGTTCGTATTGATCGTGGGTTCTGGTTCTCCCATACAGAACACAGAGAGTTGTTATCTCATTGAATGCTTTATTACAATCTGATAGGTGAACTAAAAATCACAATCATATATATATATATATATATATATATATATATATATTTAACAAATAAATAAGCCTCCTCTGGGCTTTGTTCTGTTATAAAGCACGCAGGTGACGACAATGAAAAATGCCTTAAAATCAAGGTCTTTATTTGTATTTTACACTCGAAACAAAAAAGGACACACTTTTTTAACTTCGACTCGCCTTTATGAAAACCTGAGAAAAGTGCCCCCTTTTCTCATAAAAAGAAGGACATTTTTAGGATTTGTCTTCGATATAAAGTGAACCAACTGTCTTGAGTAATATTTATATCTCACTAATCACAAAAAAGCGAGAAAGGAAAATTTCTCGAGTTTTTTCAGCTTGTTGCCTATTTATACAAAGTCGAAAAAAGTCGACTTTTTTTATCAATACGTATTTATTAATACGTGTCTAAATACCAACTTTTTTATGTGTGCAGTTTAAAGAAAGGCGTGAGACGCATGAGTTCTATACTTGGGGCACCATATTGATGCAGGATATTTGTAGTTATAAGTTTCCTCGCCCCGTGGGGTTGGGTGGTGGGGGATACGAATGGTTGAAACTAGGTAGGATCATTTGTCTTCGATATAAAGTGAACCAACTGTCTTGAGTAATATTTATATCTCACTAATCACAAAAAAGCGAGAAAGGAAAATTTCTCGAGTTTTTTCAGCTTGTTGCCTTTTTATACAAAGTCGAAAAAAGTCGACTTTTTTTATCAATACGTATTTATTAATACGTGTATAAATACCAACTTTTTTATGTGTGCAGTTTAAAAAAAGGCGTGAGACGCATGAGTTCTGTACTTGGGGCACCATATTGATGCAGGATATTTGTAGTTATAAGTTTCCTCGCCACGTGGGGTGGAGTGGTGGGGGATACGGATGGTTGAAACTAAGTAGGATCATTACAAACTATCTAATACGTGTCTAAAAACCAACTTTCTTCTGTGTGCAGTTTAAAGGGAGGATTGAGACGCATGCGTTCTGTATTTAGGGCACCATATTGATGCAGGATATTTGTAGTTATAAGTTTCCGCGCCCTGTAGGTTGCCGTGGTGGGGGATACGGATGGTTAAAACTAAGTAGGATCATTACAAACTATCTAATACGTGTCTAAAAACCAATTTTTTTCTGTTTGCAGTTTAAACGGAGGAGTGATAAGCATGCGTTCTGTATTTAAGGCACCATATTGATGCAGAATATTTGTAGTTATAAGTTTCCGCGCCCCGTGGGGTGGGGTAGTCGAGAACACGGATGGTTGAAACTAAATAGGATCATTACAAACTATCTAATACGTGTCTAAAAACAAAATTTTTTCTGTGTCCAGTTTAAAGGGAAAAGTGAGACGCATGCGTTCTGTATTTAGGGCACCATATTGATGCAGGATATTTGAAGTTATAAGCTTCCGCGCCCCGTGGGGTGGGGTTGTGGGGGATACAGATGGTTGAAACTAAATAGGATCATTACAAACTATATAATATGTGTCTAAGAAGCAACTTTCTTCTGTTTGCAGTTTAAAGGGAGGAGTGAGACGCATGCGTTCTGTATTTAGGGCACCATATTGATGCAGGATATTTCTAGTTATAAGCTTCCGCGCCCCGTGGGGTGGGGTTGTGAGGGATACAGATGGTTGAAACTAAGTAGGATCGTTACAAACTATATAATACGTGTCTTAAAACCAATTTTTTTCTGTGTGCAGTTTAAAGGGAGGAGTGAGGCGCATGCGTTCCGTATTTACGGCACCATATTGATGCAGGATATTTGTAGTTATAAGCTTCCGGGTCCCGTGGGGTGGGGTTGTGGGGGATACAGATGGTTAAAACTAACTAGGATCATTACAAACTATCTAATACGTGTCTAAAAACCAATTTTTTTCTGTTTCCAGTTTAAAGGGAGGAGTGAGACGCATGCGTTCTGTATTTAGGGCACCATATTGATGCAGGATATTTGTAGTTATAAGTTTCCGCGCCCCGTGGGGTGAAGTTGTGGGTGATACGAATGGCTGAAACTAAATAGGATCATTACAAACTATCTAATACGTGTCTAAAAACCAACTTTCTTCTGTGTGCAGTTTAAAGAAAGGTGTAAGACGCATGAGTTCTGTACTTGGGGCACCATATTGATGCAGGATGTTTGTAGTTATAAGTTTCCTCGCCCCGTTGGGTTGGGTGGTAGGGGATACGGATGGTTGAAACTAAGTAGGATCATTACAAACTATCTAATACGTGTCTAAATACCAACTTTTTTATGTGTACAGTTTCAAGGGAGGAGTGAGAAGCATGCGTTGTGTATTTAGGGCACCATATTGATGCAGGATATTTGTAGTTATAAGTTTCCGCGCCCCGTGGGGTGGGGTGCTGGGCGATACGGTTGGTTGAAACTAAGTAGGATCATTACAAACTATCTAATACGCGTCTAAATACCAACTTTTTTATGTGTACAGTTTCAAGGGAGGAGTGAGCCGCATGCGTTGTGTATTTAGGGCACCCTATTGATGCAGGATATTTGAAGTTATAAGTTTCCGCGCCCCGTGGGGTAGGGTGGTGGAGGATACAAATGGTTGAAACTAAGTAGGATCATTTCAAACTATCTAATACGTGTCTAAAAACCAAATTTCTTCTGTGTGCAGTTTAAGGGGAGGAGTGAGACGCATGCGTTCTGTATTTAGGACACCATAATGATGCAGGATATTTGTGGTTATAAGTTTCCGCGCCCCGTGGGGTGGGGTGGTGGGTGATACGGATGGTTGAAACTAAGTAGGATCATTACAAACTATCTAATACATGTCTAAAAATCAACTTTTTTCTGTGTGCAGTTTAAAGGGAGGAGTGAGACGCATACGTTCTGTATTTACGGCACCATATTGGTGCAGGATATTTGTAGTTATAAGTTTCCGCGTCCCGTGGGGTGGGGTGGTGGGAGGATACGGATAGCTGAAACTAAGTAGGATCATTACAAACTATCTAATACGTGTCTAAAAAACAATTTTTTTCTGTTTGCAGTTTAAAGGGAGGAGTGAGAGGCATGAGTTGTGTATTTAGGGCACCCTATTGATGCAGGATATTTGTAGCTATAAGTTTCCGCGCCCCTTGGGGTAGGGTGGTGGGGGACAAGGATGGTTGAAACTAAATAGGATCATTACAAACTATCTAATACGTGTCTAAAAACCAATTTTTTTCTGTGTGCAGTTTAAAGGGAGGAGTGAGACGCATACGTTCTGTATTTAGGGCACCATATTGATGCAGGATATTTGTAGTTATAAGTTTCCGCGCCCCCGTGGTGTAGGGTGGTGGGCGATACGGATGGTTGAAACTAAATAGGAACAATACAAACTATCTAATACGTGTCTAAAAACCCACTTTTTTCTGTGTGAAGTTTAAAGGGAATAGTGAGACGCATGCGTTCTGTATTTAGGGCACCCTATTGATGCAGGATATTTGTAGTTATAAGTTTCCGCGCCCCGTGGGGTGTGGTGGTGGGGGATACTGATGGTTGAAACTAAGTAGGATCATTACAAACTATCTAATACGTGTCTACAAACCAACTTTTTTCTGTGTGCAGTTTAAAAGGAGGAGTGAGACGCATGCGTTCTGTATTTAGGGCACCATATGGATAAAGGATATTCTTAGTTAAACTACAGAGGATCATTACACAGTATCTTATACGTGACTCCTTACCTAACGCGGTGACGATAAAACGGGCATTGCACCTACCGCCTGTCATCTCCCGTGTTGGGCCGGTGACATCCCTGCTGTCATCGGGGGGGTTTTTGGCCTACGGCCTTACGGCTGGGTCATTTTCCTCCTTCGGGGTGCGCCGGGTTGAGCTCATTGCACTTCGGGCTCAACTAGGTATCACGATTTCGCTCTGCCATTGCACTGGTCATAGCACTATTAGACCAGGGCAGAGGGCGCCGTAAAAAAAAGAATCAAACCTAAAAACAAGCGGTTTTTGTTGGAGTGTAAAGGGAGGAGTGAGGCACATGTGTTCTGTATTTAGGGCATCATACGTTAGTTTGTAATTGTCCTATTTAGTTACTGCAAACCCTGTACCCTACGGAGTGCGCTAACTTATAGCAACAAATAACGTGTATCCATATGGTGCCCTAAATACAGAACGCATGCGTCTCACTCATCCAAAAACGCTGGTTTTTAGACACGTTTTTTCTTTTACGGCGCCCTCTGCCCGGTTCTAATAGTGCTATGACCAGTGCAATGGCAGATCGACATCGTGATACCTAGTTGAGCCCGAAGTGCAATGAGCTCAACCCGGCGCACCCCGAAGGAGGAGAATGACCCAGCCGTAAGGCCGTAGGCCAAAACCCCCCCCGATGACAGCAGGGATGTCACCGGCCCAACACGGGAGATGACAGGCGGTGGGTGCAATGCCCGTTTTATCGTCACCGCGTTAGGTAAGGAGTCACGTATAAGATACTGTGTAATGATCCTCTGTAGTTTAACTAAGAATATCCTTTATCCATATGGTGCCCTAAATACAGAACGCATGCGTCTCACTCCTCCTTTTAAACTGCACACAGAAAAAAGTTGGTTTGTAGACACGTATTAGATAGTTTGTAATGATCCTATTTAGTTACTACTATCCCTATACCTATCCCCCACCGCACCCGCCCTACGGGGCGCGCAAACTTATAGCTACAAATATCGTTCATCCATATGGTGCCCTAAATACAGAACGCATGCGTCCCGTTCTTTCTTTTACACTACATATCTCCCAAAAAAACACTACTTTTGAGACAGTTATTTAGATACTTATCTGTCAACCTATTGAGCTACTAACATCCCTAGCCCCCACCGCACCCACCCTACGGGACGCGCAAACTTGTAACTACAAACAGTCTACATCCATATGGTGCCCTAGATACAAAAAGCATGCTTCTCGTTCTTCCTTTTACACTACATCCCCCCAAAAAACACTACTTTTTAGACAGTTACTTAGATAGTTATCTCTCTACCTATTTACGGACGGACCATTAGAAAAAAGCATAAGGCGAAACTAATGTTTAAAACCATAAATAAACAAGTTCCGGAGTACTTACAAGACCTATTCAAACCATTCAGCACAGGATATAATCTTAGAGACAAGGCAAATAAGTTAGCTCTACCTAAGCCCCGTACTGATTTTTTAAAACGAAGTTTCTGTTACAGTGGGGCACAGTTGTGGAATAGCCTTCCCCACGATGCCAGAGCTGCTAGATCCTTTAGCCACTTTAAAAGACGTATCAATTGCCTGATGTCTCCCTCGCCGCTCCCACACGGCAAACATGTAAATCAGTTTTTTTTTTTAATGTGATGTAATCATTCTTAACTTGTAACTGATGTTTTTACCGTGTTTAAATAAAGTATGATGATGATGATGAAGTGATGGAGAGGGGGGGGGGTGTGGAAAAAAAATTCATGCAAAGAAAAAGGTAAAAAAAATTCATGCAGAAGGAAGGTCCAATTGTGACTTTTTCACTCGTAGTAAAAAAAAATTCGTGCAGAGGGGTTCACCTAAAAGAATTCCTGCACAAGCAGTGAGCGAAAAAAAATTCGTGCAAGCTGAAAATTCCCCACCCCCCCCCATCACTTTTCTAATGGTCCGTCCCTTAGCTACCATTATAATAGGACCATTACAAACTAGCTAAAACGTAAGAGGTCAATAAGACCCCTACAACCTTTCTAAAAACAAGCGTATAGAAATTAGCGATTTTTGGGTAGAGTGAAAAAGACTGTTTTTTCGGCAGTGGTTGGGCGGATAGGTGAGACGCATGCGTTTTGTTTTAGGGGAACGAAATGGTGTGGAAGGTTTTTAGTTAGAAGTTTGCGCACCTCATAGGGTGACGTGGCTGGGTTGGACGGGTCAAACTTACTAACACTATTACAAACTAGATAAATATGTGTCTGAAAAGAAGTGTTTTTTGTAGTAGTGTCAAGGGGAAGACTGAGACGAATGCGTTCTGTTTTAAGGTACCAAATGGATGTGGAAGGTTTGTAGTTACAAGTTTGTGCACCCCACAGGGTGGGTTGGGTGAGGGATGGTTGGATGGTTCAAACTTACTAACACCATTACAAACTATATAAAAACGACACCGGGAACTACTTCTCCGTCTTTTTCGCAAACAATGTGTGGGTTCTTTTAACGTCCCACCAAGTATTACAGACAATTGGTTGTGATTCGGGATCTAAAGCTTATCGTCCTCCTCCAAGAAGACTACAAAGTCTAACCATTTAAAAATGTCATTGCAAAGGCAGCACTTTCTCCTCAGTAATTAAAAGACCTTGAGTGATGGTTCGGCCCAGGTTTGAACCAACGACCTCCCACACGATAGCCTGGCGGTCTACCAACTGAGCTAACCGGTCGAAAGTCAAGAAAATACGAAAATCGCACACTTTTTAAAGAGTGTCCAAAAATAGGGGTTTATGGGTAACGTAAAAAAGGACTGTTTTGGGGGGTAGTGGTAAGGCGGAAAGGTGAGACGCATGCGTTTTGTTTTCGGGTACCATATGGATGTAGGAGTTTTCTACATAGATGTTTGCGCACCCCATAGGATGTGGTGTGGTGCGGGATACGGATGGTTAGAGATAAAAAAGACCACTACAAACTTTCTTAAAACAAGACGGTTTATAGAAATTAACATTTTTTGGCCAGAGTGAAAAAGAGTGTTTTTTCGGCCGTGTTAGGGCGGATAGGTGAGACGCATGCGTTTTGTTTTAGGGGAACGAAATGGATGTGGAAGGTTTGTAGTTAGAAGTTTCTGTACCCCATAGGGTGGGTTGGGTGGGGGATGGCTCAAACTTACTAACACCATTACAAACTATCTAAAAAAGACACCGGCAACTACTTCTCCGTACTCTTCGCAAACAATGTGTGGGTTCTTTTCACGTCCCACAAGGTATTACGAACAAGTGGTTGTGAGTCGGGATCTAAAGCTTATCGTCCTTCTCCAAGAAGACAACAAAGTCTAACCATTTAAAAATGTCATTGCAAAGGCAGCACTTTCTTCTCAGTAATTAAAAGACCTTGAGTAATGGTTCGGCCCAGGTTTGAACCAGCGACCTCCCGCACGATAGTCTGGCGTTCTACCAACTGAGATAACCGGTCGAAGGTCAAGAAAATACGAAAATCGCAAACTTTTTAAAGTGTCCAAAAATAGGGGTTTATGGGTAAGGTAAAACAAGAGTGTTTTGGGGGGTAATGGTAAGGCGGAAAGGTGAGACGCATGCGTTTGGTTTTCGGGTACCATATAGATGTAGGAGTTTTCTACATAGATGTTTGCGCACCCCATAGGGTGTGGTGCTGTTGGAATTTCTTTTAGACCCATCGTTTTCGTGATCAGACGCCTGGTTCTCATCTGAAGCACGTTCTGGCTCAATGCAATTGTATGACTCCACAGCTGTCATTTCTATCGGCAATTACGGTCAGAGTTCCTTGACGTCACTCATACATCGCCAGGCTAGTTACTCCAAGATGGCGGCGTTCTGTGTCGATCTTATTGCGAGTTTGGACAGGAATTTCACACGGTCTGGAAGCACTTTGAAGGCTGAAATTTTGGACATTGATCTATCTATGTGTAAACATTCCGTTGGCTAAAAGAAAACATTGTGCCATTATCGACCCTACTTCTCCTTTAAAATACCAACAGTGATAAAAAATGCTATTTCTTCAAAGAATAGCACTATAAGTAAGATGGATGTACATATACCGAACACAAGAATATTACTAAAATAAACTTTACATGACTTTTGTATGTTCATACCCTAACTTTTTGTGGTTACCTACTGGCACTCTACGTAATATAATGATAAATGTAAAAAAATCTTTTAGTATCAAGTTTTTCTCACAATGGTGGCCCTTAAAAAACTATCTCCCTTAACCCTTTCACTCTCAAGACTGATTTTATAGATTTTCCTCTGTCTAACGCCAGACGATTTTACTCGTCAAATGGAGACACCTTGGGAGTGAAAGGGTTAAAGGCACACATGAACAACAATTACAACCACAAAGTTTGTCTTGGGAAATTCAATGGACTGATAATCTGAAGTTTATTGTACATGCCTGGTATATAAAAACTCCAAAAACGTATTCTACCATTTATATGTACAACATGCACATGTAGCAATGATATACATTAGGGGCCAAGTAAAAAGTTCAGTAAAGCATTTTTTTAAGACAAAGTAATATTTAGCCAATACACTTGAATGGATGAATGATGTTAACACCTATTTTAACACTAATTATACAACTTCCTCTAAATCCAATATTGGCAACTGTCCAATTTTTCTTAAATTGGATACCTATCCGATTTAAGAAAAATTGGACAGTTGCCAATATTGGATTTAGAGGTAGCTATATAATTAACAAAAACAGGACTCTGTGCTTGTCCAATTAAGAAAATGTTGGATTCGAAAATTCCTTGGAACACCAAATTGGACTCAGTCGGCCTGCAGCCTTGTCCAATTTTGGTGTTCCTCTGAATTTTCTCATCCAATATTTTCTTAATTGGACAGCATGGAGTCCTATTACCTATACAAATCCAACTAGACATTTATCTACGAATGCAATCAGCCTGGGTGCATGCAATGTTTATTACTTAACATAGAGTGTAGAAAAGACATCCCTTAGTAAAGAAACTAGGAAGTAATGCATCTGCAGTAAGCAAGGGTGAGGTGAATACTTGTTTAGCCTGTTTAGTTTGTGCTAGTTTACTTGTGCTAAAGAGAAATAAGTTCACTTGAAATTTGATTTACATAAAACTTTAAGAGTGATAAGGACAGCAACAAAGCAATGCTTACCACGAAAGAGGGAATCGTGAAAACAGTACTGCTACTTAAGAACAAGATGCTTTTGTGAAATTGACCTGAGGTGTTGCTATGGTGATTTATTAACGCATGTTGAATCTGTATTGTCAAATTAATAAATACCTTTACTCAAGAACAGAGAAATGATAACACTTACCAAACAAGTAAGACCACAATAAAAAATAAAAACAAAAAATAACAGTATAGTTACCAAGATTTTATGAGGGTCTATCCCACATCTTGAAAACATTCACTGTAATAACAGTACAAAATATAGAGTTGAAGAAGGAAAAAAATTACTAACATATGTAAATGATTTCTTTCAAGAAGCACATGCATAGGTCTTGTTTAGAAAAATGCATGTGCAAAAAAGTTTGGTATCTGAAGACAACCAAAAACAGTCAATATATTGTTTATTTGCATGTTTGCCACATAGAATAAAATGTACAAAAATGCTCAGATGAAGAACAATAATTACTACAGCTACAATAATACAAAAATGAGATAACTGCAATAAAAGATCAATAATGAAAGTAAATCCTATTAGTATAAATACTCAGTTGTTTATATAAAATCGTGCACTCTGATTGGTTTGCTATCTTAGATTATCAGCTGATAATCACCTCAAAAAACAAAATAGCTGCCAGTTGTTCGCGCACTTTTGATGAAATAAAATTTTTTTCGTGTTGTACAATGCTTTTCATTTTCTTTTCTTCAAATAATCACAAGTGTATTTGAACTAAAACAATTATTCTCCTCAGACTCAGTGATTATCAGTGAATATTCACCTCGGCTTCTTCTCAGTGAATATTAACCGATAATCACTTCGCCTTCTTTTTAGAATAATTGTTAAATAGTAACTTTAGTTACAAGTAAAGAGGCGAGGAAACCCAATAGAAGCTATATAGCTAGTAAGAATTGGGCTCCCCATATTATATTATTTTATTATAAATACTCAAATGATTATACAAAATCGCGCGCTCTGATTGGTTCGCTATCTCGGATTATCAGCCGATAATCACCTCGACGAACAAAATGGCTGCCAGTCGTTCACGCGCTTTTGATGAAATAAAACTTTTTCGTGTTGTAAAATGCTTTTCTTTTCTTTTTTTGAAATAATCACCTGTGTATTTATACTAAAACAATTATTCGCCTCAGGCTCAGTGATTCTCGGTGAATATTCCCCGAGAATCACTGAGCCTGAGGCGAATAATTATTAAATTATATTGTATATAGTTATTATATAATGTAATCAGCCATGCCATGGTCTGGCGAGTTTAATTTAAAGCTCGGAATGATTTCCGCACAGGTCCCTACTTCATTATGCATGCAGAAGCTGTCTTGTCTGGTGTAATGCACGTTTCTTGTGTTCGAAGAACGAAAGAAGATAATTACAGAATGCATAATGAAGTAGGGACCTGTGCGGAAATCTTACCTACAGCTCTCTCTAAGAGGTATTCTTTTAACGAAGTCTTGAATGAAGAGTAATTTGTCAGTTTTAGTTCGACAGTTCCTATTTATAAATGTTCCATCATAATCAATATTAGTGTGTCAATATTGACGACACCATTGAGCAGATTTAAGACAACTCTCTTTTGCCGTCATGAAAATAATACAGAGATTGTTTTGGACGTGTTAATCGTTAATCTGTTTGTTAACATCCAGTTTCATAGAGCATGAAGTTCTTTCCTCACCACAGCTACTAAGGTGTTAACGTTTTTATGGTAACTAAAATATCTATGTCATTAACATATAAGACAAGATGAATTAATTGTGATATAAATCGAGTATCGTTGGCATAAATTCGAAAAAGTATCGACCCTAAAACTGACCCTTGAGGAACCCCAGTTGAAAATTAGACTTAGTATACATGCTCCATGCTTGTACTAGAAATTTATCTCCAACCGCGAGGGTGTTGTACAAATTAACTGGGACTTTATTTCGAAACGTCTCACGCGTTTCCGAACTAAATTGGTACGCGACTGCGAGAAAGTATCCTTTCTCTAAGCCCTGTTATTGGTTCGCCGTTTAAGTAACTACGTCGCTTAATTTAAGACAAAATCATAGTATTTTCCTGTACCTTTAAATTTGTTAAAAGTGAAGTCGTCCATTTTCGTACTTGCCGCCAGCGTCATCACGTGATGTAACCGCGGGAAATCTGGGCACGATTCCAACTTAGTCTCCAGTCCTCTTATGCAAATAGTACTTAGATAACAACGACCGAAACCAGGTTGAGCCTGCGATACCAAAAACGTCATGCGGTCTTGTCCATAGTTTTGTACCAAAATGGCACTCAGAGGAACCGTTCTGTCACGCTAGTGTTGCAGAGCTGTGAAGTTGCACATGCATGTACAAGATTAAAAAAGGTGAGTCTATTCAACTAATAAAAGGAGTTTTTTTCCTGATCCATCCATGACTTTGCCGTAATAATAATATTTGCTTCAAAGTCGAAATATTTGACACAATGAGTGAACCTGGTTCAGGTCGTTGTTATACGATTCTTATCCACCTATTTACAAGACTTATGCTTTCATCAAAACCACAGAAAATTATGTTCATTTGCATAAGTGCTATAGTTCCATAACGCCATTTTTTTTTTAGCTTTTTTCATCTTCAAGACCTTGTTGCGATCAGGTCCATTTTGACATTCCAAAAGCTTGGCACCCAAGATGACAAAAGGAATGCCATCAAAGTTGAGATTTGTTCCCTTTGTTTGTTGTACATCTTTCCAAAAGATCCGGTGTGAAGAATTAGACTGGTGATGGTCCTGATGATGATCTTATAATACAAAACTGCACAAGTGTTCTCATGTTTCACAGTATCACATAGCTTACAACAGTGTCTTTTTTCCAGATTTTGGTTCTTTAAAAATCAAGAGGTGTTAATTTTCATAGAGGTCACTATTAGGGTATTCAGGACCCACCCCCCGGTTGGGGGTGGGGTTGAGGATACTGCTGAGTCCTTAGCCTGTTACGGGCATTCAGATAGTGGGGAGCGATGCGAAGTAGAAAGGAGCGCAAAAAAATATAATTGAGGGAGGAGTCCCCCTCTACTTTTCATCGCTTTCTTTACTTGATTACTTCGCCCCGCTGTCCACTATCTGAACGCTTGGAACAGGCTACTGAGTCCTTGCAACTCTGCAGCTGATCCTGACAAATAGAAAGGACCTTGCAATCCTCAGTGATAATTAAAAGCGAAGAGGGAGATGGGTTTTGCTCCTAAGCTTGGTTGAGGAAAAAGTAGAAAAAATTATATTGTCCCTGATTCAGGGATAAGGGTGATTTTCTTACCCTGTACCAGTCAGGGTGACAACAAGCAAACCCTGTTAAGTGGCAGATGCCCATATAGAGCATAATTTATGTTGTATGCAATGGAGTAACCTCTTATGACCAGGGGGGACTAGTCTACTGTGCACAATACATACCCGGGGGAGGGGGTACTGCCATATATGGGCTGTATAGGTATGTGCCGCTGTGAAGGGTATGGTTTTCAAGCAGTTTACTCTAGGATAGGGTATATAAATCAGAGCATTTGGGTCTAGAATAAGGTATCACTTTTCAAGAAACTGATCAATTGGTTGAAGACTTTATCTAGACTAGGAAAACAGCTACTCTAGGATAGGGGGATTTGGGGAGTTAACTCTAGTATAGGGTGGCAAAATTTAGCTGAATTAGCTCTGGTATAGGTTAAGGGTTCCAGGGTCCCAGCGGCACATCTCCACCCAGAAATTCCTAAAATACCCCCCCCCCCCCCACCGCCGGGAATGCATATTCCTTCGATTTCCATAGTCCCTCGATTCCCCCAAAAAATAATTTCACGTTACACAAATGTAAAAGTAGTGAATTTCAACCAAATGATTCTTCATGCATTAATCAAGTTGTTCCCCAGTACTCATTCTTGAGGTATTATTAAAACATTTATATTGAAATAAGAATGCTCATTAAAAAGTACATTTATAGATATATGACATATATACCTTTAAGATTTCTTGTCATAGAAGTGCTTCCAAATCCCTTTGTTTGCTTCATAACGGTAAAGGTCGAAGTGGTGGCGACTTCATATGCTTTTAAAACCCTCATGGCGTCATCAAGGCTTGAGACAACCAGAATAATCCGAGAACTTCTTGGTAAAAAGATTATTCCACGAGTTCGAATTTACCGCCATTTTTTTAACATGGAATATATGCATATTTTACCGAATAGCCGCAGACATAACAAACTGTCGTAGACCTCTACCCACCCACCCTACCCTTCCAAACCTGGTCCAAGTCGTTGTTGTTTAAATATTCGTCATAGTATTCTTAAATAACAACGAGCGAGGCTACGAGAAGGAACTCACTCAAGGATACGATGTTCAGTTCATTTTAGGGACGGACCATTAGAAAAGTGATGGGGGGGTGGGGAAAAAAAAACAAAAAAAAAAATTCATGCAAGGGAAAATGCCAAGAAAAAAAATTCATGCAAGGAAGAAGGTAAAAAAAAATTCATGCAGAAGGAAGGTCCAATTGTGACTTTTTCACACGTAGTAAAAAAAATTCGTGCAGAGGGGTTCACCTGAAAAAAAAAAATACTGCACAAGCAGTGGGCGAAAAAAAACATTCGTGCAAGCTGAAAATTCCCCACCCCCCCCCCCCATCACTTTTCTAACAGTCCGTCCCTTATTAACAATTATACATATTTTATTTTATTTACTTGCGTCCTTACAATTATTCTCTGCACTAGCTGACAAAACTTCAAGAAGAAAGACTGCATTGTTAGCCCCACAAACACCTTCTCCGTGGCCGACATCAAGGCCGCCATTTTGGTACAAACCTATGGGCAAGACCGCACGACGTTTTTGGTATCGCAGGCTCAACCTGGTTTCGGTCGTTGTTATCTAAGGACTTCCTATACAAATACAGTATCCTGATGAGGAAACACTCCACATCATAGAGGTTAAGAAACCGCTTTGATGTCTTCCGTCTTCGTCTACATTTTAAAGCGTAATTTATGAACAAATCAAGAAAAACACAAAATTGACAGAAACTACACTGTAATTTAGTTTCTAATAAAGCCAGCAGAAGACTGCTGGCAGTGAAAATTAAATAATTTTGACCTCAATTATTCTTCAGAAAGTTTCTCTACTATTTCATCATCCCTTTGAATTTTTTAGTGTGTTATGTTTTGGGAAAGAAGAAGGAGAAGACCGCATAGGCCCAGCTGGAAGAGGACTGGACGAGACAAAACCAAACTAGACTGGGAGATCCCGGGCCAAAGTAAACATGTTAGAGACGGAGCATTAGAAAAGTGATGGGGGTGAGGGTGGGAAAAAAAAAAAAAAAATTCGTGCAAGCTGAAAATTCCCCACCCCACCCATCACTTTTCTAATGGTCTGTCCCTTAGAGAGTCTGCAGTGGCTTGTATTCTGTCCAAGTTGTAGGAATATTGATATTTACAACAGCCTCTAAAATAAGCATATTTTTTCTGACTAACAGGGGTATAAGCTCACTTTACAAGAAATAATCACATAAATGAACTGAGACAAGGAGACAAGTGGGGGTTTAAATTGGCAGTGTTTGGTAATCACTTGTTAATGGGATGTTTTGGGTGATAATTTTTGGCATTTTTAAATAGCAGATTTTTGAGGGGGTATTTCTAACAAGCACTTACACCGAACAGAATAGCAACACACGGATTAATTGTTTCCACTCTCATATTCACTTCGTAGTTGATTAAAAATTATATTCCTTATCTCTTCTTGTCAAACTAAATGTCTACATGGTAAGAACTGACATTATAACGCCCGATGGAATAGGATCGGTAAGTCAACGTAATAATCTGCCTCCGAGAATTTTTGAATAAGGAAATTATGAATTTTTCTTTTAAAATTCGTTTTAGACATGTGGCGCATTACAAGAGGTAGACTATTCCAGACGTATTTGTTATTTGGGGTGGCGATGAATTAATGAAGACATCATGCATTAAGACAAAAACTGATTTGAAATAAAGATGATCTTAAAGTAGTAGATTAGAGGAGACAAAGAAAAGTATTTCACAGTACAACACCCATAGTAGGTCGTGTTGAGTGACTATCAAGCGACGTACCTGGCCTAAACTTCGCTTTTATAGTTAAAGTGAAGTAGCGTTGGAATGTTGTTATTACCACACTTGTGATCACGCTTCGCGCGCGACACGTGCAGGAACTGAATTCTTACTAAGCCATCGTAAGACAGTGTGTGATAATAAACAGTTAAGCAAAGGGCTTTTGAGCGTTTGCTACCTTACAATATCCATTAGCCGATTGGGAGTGCAAATGTCTGGAAGAAAGGGTCTCAAGTCAAAAACACTAGTTTGGCTATCGATAACTTAGCAACGTACACCATGATACAGAATAAATTCTCAACTCGTATTCATTATTTTAAGAGCATTTTTGTTTCCTTGCTCTCTTTGGATATGTTGTTGTGTAACGAGCAGGATAATGACGGTATATCTTCCTTACTAAATGTCAATCCCTTATCTTAAAAGCTTTGTGAAGGTAATACGAGGTTGTCAAAAATGCGGTTCTTGAATGGCGACTGGTGGAAAAATGGCAGTATCCAATCTTTTCTTGTTTTATAAAGACGAAAGGTTGTACAAAACGTACACGTTAAAATTGATGTTATATCAAAAAGATATATTTTTCTCAAAGTTGGCACATATTTTGAGTGCTAAAAAAGTGTACAGTTGTCTTTGTCAATTGATTTAAAAACTGTCACTCAAATTGATTGACACTTGCGCCCCGCAATCAATAAGGATGTAGCAGTACTTGGACACACTTGGGCCTCAAGGCCCACACGGCCGGAGCTTGTCCCGGTTTCTGTAGCATGAAGCACCTGGGAGTATTGTTATCCCCCCCCCCCCCAGATGGGATGCTACTTCAACACAGGGTTACCCCCAGCATTATATCGCTGGTACCCATTTATACACCTGGGTGGAGAGAGACAGTGTGAAGTTAAGTTTCTTGTCTAAGGAAAAAACACAATTTACCCCTAGCATTATATCGCTGGTACCATTTATACACCTGGGTGGAGAGAGACAGTGTGGAGTTAAGTTTCTTGTCTAAGAAAACAACACAATTTACCCCCAGCATTAATTCACTCACAGACACACTCTTAAACCGTAATCTCCTAATAAATAAATGTCAAACATTACATCTTTGGAACAACAGGCAAATTTATGGTCTGCGAAAGTAAGTAACATCTGAGTAGCATTCTCTTAAGAGACTGCCATACATTTGGTTTTAACTTAATTTGGAGAATTTGGTGTCTGAGTTCATGAATTCTGCGATTCTCGTTAACAGTTAGCCATACATTGCATTGTTCTTGTATGGAGAAGTTCCATACTGATCACGTCTGGCGCGAGGAGTCATTTTTATTTCATCCCCCTCGATGCCAATAAAGACGTAGAATATTGCATTCAAATTGGCCTGTTTTCTAGTCAAGAAGATACCATGTTACAATCTAAGCTAAGTTAATAATATCTAAGCTCTTATCTAAATCTAAATTCAACGTCAAAGCCTAGATTCGCGCAAATTCAGGTAAAACGTTTCACAAGAAATCAACAACACTTGAAACGTGCAACTCATGTTCGCAACTTGTTCAAATTCAATATTTCCCAAGTATCATATGTGGAAACTGCTTGCCCCAGTCTGTGCGCTTGTTGCAACAGTCTCAGTTGCGTGGCGTGTCGGAAATTAGGTAATACATCCACGTCCTATATTTTGGACTCGTTTTTCCAGATCTGTTTGAGTTTTCAATCGATAATTACACGAAACGTTTGCAGCAAAAAATCTGATACTTCTACACGTTGTTTCTTACTTGATGCTTTGTTTACATGATTTTTTTCAGCAAGATATCTTGAAAAGCAGAAGAGTTACAATGCTTTAAATGTTTGGTGTGTACCGGACATGAATGTATTACCGGAAATTACATGCAATTGCAACGACTGTAGCATGATACTCGTGACCTCTCCGAGAGGAAAGACCTATTACGTCATGAATATCATTGTCCAATGGTAAGTGCTGTTATATTCCATAGTATTTCATCACAGCCTACGCGCTGAAATAGAACCTCTCTTGCTATTGGCTATATCATTCTACGACGTGTCAGGATCATAGCTGTCACGGAGGTCTCACCCACCTCGCAGCAAACGACAGATCGGGCACGGTATGGAGCGTGCAACTCTCATATTAGGTCTGTGAAACGGCGTTTTCACATGTAAGGTTATTTTTAGATCGTCTCTCCCGCGAATTGGTTTGGGAGAGCCAATCACAAGCTAGTGCATGATTGATATGTGGCATGATAACCGCCTGTAGCGAACACGAACATAGCCGACATACACGAGTCTTCATCGGAGTGTTCGGACAGCATTTCTGACGATAGTCAAGGTATTTACACAGAGAATAGTAGCTCCGATGAGATAACTGAGACAGCGGAAACAACTTATTTTCGCGGGAGAAGCCGCTCTAAAAATAACCTTACTTGTGAAAACGCCGTTGCATGAACCTGTAGCAGTTGCACGCTCCGGATAATGGGCTCCTGTTCAAGTTGCAAACTCTGTTCTGTTCATAACAGTTTTATTGCATCCAAGGAAATTACAGTCCAAGTAGTGTCGAAGCTTCTTTCGCTCGGCTCCTTTTCTTGAGGTTAATCGTCTTTCGTCACTCGGTTGGGAAACTGCTGAAAATGAAACAAAAAATTTTAATATCTTTAGTAAAGCAAGAAACACTTTAATGATATTTTTAACGGGAAGCTTTCTCACCCGTTACATTAAAACTTAAGCGCTATATTAAAATTTTTTTTACGGTTTTCTTGTTATTTTTATTAACAGTGGTAGCATCATATTATACAACAACAGGAAGAATTGGTGAAGTGTGCAAGTGTTTTCACAGCCGACTGCCCCTGGAAGAATTATTCAAAACCGACCAGAAAGACAAGACATGTGCACAATAGATATTACAACACAATTTATGCTCGCACTAACGTGTTTAAATTCAGTTTTGTACCACGCACAATTAGAGATTGGAATAATCTACGACATGATGTGGTAGAAATTCCGGATGATGCTAGTCAGTAGCTAAGTTAATTCCTAGATTATGAGAGCACACCAGTGAGTCAGTAGCAACACCTCCAAACAGCCCTGAGTCAAGCTCTTACACTGATGCGTGAGCCACAGAAAGGCCGGATGCAATGAGATCCATCGTTATCTTTTGAGCTTAACGTCTCAAGCAATGCGCATCCCTTGTCCTCGCACTTCGCAACCACAGTCTTTTATCAGTGCCACAGAGAGATTACCCTTAGATATATCCATTGAAGACCAACATCTTGATGGTGCGCCAAAATTGTTTTTTAATTTGGTTTTATGGCATTCCGAGTAAGTCAAGCAAACCCTGAAAACAAGAAGAGCAAACCCTCACCTTCCTTCATGCTGACCCTCCTCCTCTTGGGGACAAACGGCTGAGTCTTTGAGTGTCTATGTGGCCTCAGCAGGGTGGGGTGGGGGGTCAGAGACAACTTACCAGGATTTCGCAGAAGGAATATCGTTGAGGACATCAGAATCACACCTCCTCAGAGCAAGAGCTTCCACAACCCGGCAGGGACTGTGGTTGGCTTGATCCAAATTTTTACATTCGGGTATTTAAGGGCCACCCTATGAGCCCTCTGAAATAAAGCAAAGTATCTAAAGCTCATTAGCACATGAAAAAAGCGAAAGAGAAGAAATCACAAGAAAACTTTACCCTACCTACACCATCCTCATACAACCCAATCCCTCAGCCACTATAAAATCTAAGAGGATTTTAAATGAAATAATTTGGGATAAATAGCAAATGCAAATTTGGAATTTGTAGTTCAGCTTATCTAAGGGGGAAGAATTATGGTTTAGTCAAGAAATATGTGGTATATAATTTTGGTTGAAACTATTCTAAAGTTGTACAAATTGGTTGTGGCTGAAAGATTTGGGTAGTATAAAACTTCATTGGTCTGCAGACCCTCTGTGGAACTAAATGTCAAGTCAATGCAATTTGTTGTGCTAATGAACTCAATTTTTCCTTTGAAAAAAGGAAGCAGCGCATAAATAGCAATTTGGAATTTGGATTTGGAAAAGGAAACTTAATAAAGATAATGCTTAGACGTGCAAATTTTGCTGAGCCAATAAGGAAGGAATTGCCTTTTGCAGATGCAAGCAAGCCTAAATGCTCACGAGAAGATTATATGATATATTAACTTTAAGTCAATATACCTAATCTTCTCCTAGTTAGTCATTTCACGCTTCCTTTTTTCAAAAGAATTTACAGTATCCTGTAGTGAAAACTGCAATCAAGCTGAGTGTGATATGGTGTTTTGATTTTGAGCAATCCCCAATAAAATGGCAGTTAGCTAATTTAGAGCTAATTTCAGCTAATTTGGAGGTTGTTTTAGCATAAAACATTAAAAAACTGAGTTGGTTTAACATTGAAAAAAATCTTTAAAAAAGTTGGATTTTACAAGGGACAAAATTGGTGTTTTGGAATAGATAAATTCAATTCCAAAACAAAATTGACTAAATTGAAAAACCTGGCAGGTGTTTTGGAGGTCAACCAAGTTAAGGATTTATAAATTTGGATATAAAGTAATAAAATTGGTGCAAATTAATTTTGTAATTAAATGAATCCAAATCCAAAAATAGAATTGATTTCAAATTGACAAAAATTGGTCTATGTTTTGCAGGTGAATAAAACTAAGGATTTATAAATTTGGATTTTAAAGTGAATAAATTGGTGTTGTTATATAAATACAAAATCAATCAAATTACTACTGATTAATTTTTGTCATCAATTGTAAATGGTTAGAAAATCAAATGAAAGTAATTTGGCCATAACATCACCAGTATGACTGCAGTGTTGGACTCTACAGAACACATTCAGTAATGTCACTTTCTAAACAAGTTTCCAACTGAGATGAAAAAGTTAAAGCTAAATGAGCAAAAAGCTATTGGGGCCAGGACTATTGGTTTAAATGCTGATTCGTAAAGCCAGGTTGAACTTTGCTTTGTGTTCAATCCTGAATAATACCAACCAACATTCAGATAGTCCAGTCCAGACCATACCTTCAAACTATAATTGGCAACAATTTGGTGAATTTGGAATGCGCTGTTAAATTGATATGGTTAACTGTTGCTCTAATTTGCGCCATAAAAAGAGTTTTTGCCACATCTCAAGAGGAAACTTGAATAGTAAGCAAATTTGAAGACAAAAAACTGAGGGCTTATAGGTTAAAATGCAAGCAAGTGGAACATTTTTACCTAAACCCAAAACTAGAAATCTGAATTAAAATTGCTAACTTTGCTGTGCCCTGTGTTGACATGACTAAAATCTAAGCACTTTTGGTGGCATTAGCTAAAATAGTCATGGTAGAGTATTTTATGGTGGCCAATGTTGAAATTGTAGTTTTGATTATATTTTGATTAGGATTCTTATGACCTAAAGGTTTTGGAGCAAAAAATATGCTTGTGTGGATTAGAGAGCCACTTGACCACCAAGAGCATCCAGAAGGTTCAGGGCTTCCTTGACAGCTGACTGCATTACATCCTTCGGTTCAGTTCCGCTGGCCTAGGAGGATCATCAGCAATGAGCTGTAGGGGCAGAAAATCAGGAGCTGATCAACGTCACCATCCAATGGAGGAGGTAGAAATGGATTGGCCAACATCACAAAGCAGGCGTTGGACTGGAACCCCAAGGAAAAAGACATCCAGGGAAAAAGACATGGTAGAGGACAATCCAGGAGGACCTGTGGTGTAATGGCATGTTGTGGCTGGAGGCAAAAGCATGGAATTGCATCTGGTGGTGGCTGATTGTCAAGATGCAATGCTTCCAACTGGGCCCAGAGGACTACATCAAGTCATCTCATCACAGATCCATTAATATGATTCATTTTCAATTGTAAATTTGTTAAATGGTTTGTTCAGATGCAAACACCTTTGTGGCATTTACCACATTAAGGTTAATCTGCCAAACAAGAAAGCCAATTCTTTTGTTCCACTTGCTTGTACATATGTGGCCCAAACACCAGAATCCATGCTCAATGTCACTCACAGCTACAGCAATAGAAAAATGTCAAAATGCAATACCTAGACTTTTAAGCTTGAAAATGAAATTTTGCTAGATTGTTGTATTATTTTATATATATATTAAATCCTAGCGTAAATTTTTTAAACCAGTTTTGGTGAAATATGATGATTTTTAAGACTGATCAATCAATAATTTTTGATAGAGAAATATATAATATGAATTTGATGCAAGCAAGGTTATTCCTAGAATTTTGTGATAAGCTATTTAATAGAATTAATATTGAGGGTAAATGTTTTCTTTAGTTAAAATATGATGATTTTTAAGACTGACCAATCAAAAATTTATGACGGAGAAATATATCTGCTCAATAGGCAGAAACAAATTGTATGAAGATTTGGATATTATTATATTATTATATCTTCATAACAATTTGGAAACTAGTAACATAATTTTTGTAATATGCAGCAATGCTTAGTAATTTGAAATGAGAAAATATTTTGATCAAAATTGCTGTATCCATGAACATGTGCCATAATCTGCTTATTAATAACTAATAGCTGCATAAATGACAATGAGCATGGTAAACAATAAATATTTACTTTGAGATTAAAAAGAAATCAAGAATAAGTACTATGTTTTTTAGAAAACTTTGGTTTTCAAGCAACAAAAAATTACTTATTGTTTTTGAGAATCTCAAGGTAAATATTTATTGTTTCCTTAACCTAGTTTACCATTCTTGGTGATCCTTTATTTAAAAGAATGTTACACATTGCACTTAAGTTGATAAAATTAATGGTAATCTTTGGTGTCCTCCATCCTTGTGTCCTCTCCTTGTACCTGGTGTGGCTGCATGTGTCTGGTCCATTCTACTGGTCTTTGCCTCTAGTGTCTTCCTGCCATTCAGCACGTCTGTGTCTCCACATGCCCTGGGTTATGGTACCCATAATAATTTGTCATAATCTATTACTTGACTGTATAGTGGAAAATACATCTAAATATGATCTTATGAATATACCTGTTAAGCAGGTCTGTCCTAGTGTTGTACCCAGTCAGCAAGTCTATGGCACCATGTGCCCTGGTGTATGGTACTCACTCTCCTGGTCAGTGACACCGTGTGAGCTGGCTTGTGGTAAGCATTCTGCTGGGCTGCGGCTTTATGTCATGGTGGGTGGTACCTATTCTACTTGACTGGAGCTCTGTGCAGATTGGTGTGTGGCACCCATCTGCTGGTCTGAACAAGTCTAAATAATAAAAAATTGAGAGAATGAGCTAGGACAAGTATATTCAATATTTGATTGGCAGTGCACTAAAGTACAAAAATAAATATTAATGATCAATAAGGATTTATGATACTGTTACAGACTAATAACTAACCTTCACTTTCAAAGCTGGAATTGATATTATGTATACTGTATCCCCTGTTGCAGTCTTCTCTTGTGCAACTGATGCCTAATAAAACAAAGACCTTAAGTACTCTAGAAGCAGGAATGATTTGGAGAGAAAGGAAATTATTTTGCCTATAACAAGATAAGCCAAGCCTGTACAATCTCACTACAAACAATAGGACTTCATTTTTTGCAGGAGGACAATATGCAGCTTTTGTTTTCTTGGGATTAATTATTATCTAAACTATGAAAAGTAAATTGAAATTTGTCCTTATATTAATTCTTATCATTCATTTTTTTCAACACATCCTCTGGCTTGTGTGGTCCCCCTCAGTGTTGCAGTCTCTGTCTTCACACTGGCCTCTAGGTATTCCAAACTTTGTTTGATTGGCTGTCCATCCTCTTCTTCCATTTCAGCAGCATGTCATTTCCATCTGACCCCCTTCAGTACTTGTGTCTCCAGCTTGTTTCCTCTGGTATCTGGTTGTCCAGGTATCAGCTAATGCTCTTTCTCTGTCTTTCCCATTATTGCTCAAAATTCTGCAGGCTTCTCTTTTTGTTCTGAAATGACGGCAAACTGTCTTGTTTAATCCCATAGCAACCAAAACACCATTAATTTTCATCACATAACAATACAATATCAATTAGCATCATCAAGAAGAACTAAGAGGATAATTTAAAAATCTATCATCTTAACATTCACAAATCCGATAAAATTCAGGCTCATCCTTGGTGTAAAGACCTGTTATGTTCACAAGTGGCGTAGAACAAAGAAAACAAAGGAGACAAAACAATAGAGACTAGGAAAATAATAGTGAAATAACAAAGAAAAACTTCACAGGTTTTTACACCGAGGTAAACCTGAAATTATTCAAGGCAATATAACATATCAGAAAGACAGGTATTTGGCTCAAGAGAAGCTATATTTAGATCTAATTGGTTTACCCTTTCACTCCATCTGGATAGAAATTTTTCTACAAGAGTGCCTTAAATTTTGTTATAAGTTAGTTTGGAGAATTTGGAAAAAGATCAAGTCATCATCTTCAAGTTGATCCTTTTCTTTGTTCTTATAACTAGTTTGTTTTATAGTGTCCTATTATTGCATGGATAAGTTTCATGTTGATCCCATCTCTGGGAGTGAAAGAGTAAAAGAGGGAGTCGAAATATATATAGTGACGTCATCAGCACAGCAATGTAAACAATCCAGTTACGAAATTCTTGGTTAGGACATGCTTTTTAACGAAATTAGCATCTATTCAGATTGGAACAAGGCTCGATTTGTCAAGAAAATGACTTTAAAAATCACAGCTTGTGGTAATGGGCATAAAAAGATACATTCTATTCTACGTACTGTGAGCGTTGTCAACTATTTACCATACCACACAAGATGTTTTTTTCTGACCTTTTGACAACGGATTTAGTGTCTCTAGCTACCTAAAACGACGGCTAAGTATTTGGCAGATTCCCTGATGCGAAAAGTGCAATAATAACTTACCTTTTTCCATTGTTTGTTTTTATTTTTGCAAGAAAAGCAAGGAAAATCCGCCATGTTTTCGTATTCCGCGGGCGCTCGTATCACGTGGTATGGCAACAACTGATCTACTACGAGGGAGGGGTACGCAGGAGGGTAGACATTTTGCTTATTCAGACTATTTTTGTGGTATAACGCTTGCACTTGCTTAGCCAAACTTTTACTACTTGTGGTGGGCTTCAAAATTTAGAATTTAATCTGCTTTGTCAGTTGGTTAATGCTTAAACAATATTCTGTTTTTATAGTGAAGCGACAACTCCTCCCTGACAAACATAACAACCACTCTATAAGTATCAATAAGGACAATAAAATTCTTGGTTGATAGTTGTTTCTGGAAACTTAAGCTTTCTCTATGCAATACATTATTTTGATAGTTATCACTTGCCTCAGAGCCTATAATCTGCCCCCTCATCTCCCCCTGAACCAGCCAACCAAGGAATTCTCGCTCAGTTTGGGCTTTGACTGATATTTATAAACGAGTCATACATCGATCTCTACAAGCTGGTACAAAAGACCCGGCTAGGAGAAAGCAACACAATATTCGCTGTGCAACGCACTTTTAAAAAACACTGTCTAAAGGAATCAAATATTGTTCCGGAATAGCCATCGGGAGAGGGTTAAAGAAAAGGCGTGGTTGGGTAAGGGGTGTTGATGTCTTTGTGACTACTCCTGGTTTATTTATACATCCATTTTATCGGTTGGAGCTCACCTTAGACCACACTCCTAGTGTAAAACAAAATAAAATGCGACATTGAAGCAACACATTGTAAAAATTTGGCAGCAAAAGAGAACAAGTTATCTCTATATTGCGTTCTGTATTAGCCGCAAAGCTATTCAGAAGTGAAATAAAGTAAGAAACTAAGAAACTTTAATGTGGTTAGGGCAAGCAGGTTGAAGTAGTTTTCCATACACCTTATTCCAAAATGGCCGTCACTTAAATATTCTTTTGTTTTTATTCAAATTACTCCCAGCATTATATCACAATATCAAAGCAAACCCACTTTGATAGGATGCTAGTCCATCCCAGGGTTACCCCAGGCATTATATCACAGTACCACAGGAAACCTACTTTAATGGGATGCTAGTCCAATAAAGGGCTACCCCCAGCATTATATCACAATACCACAGGATACCCACTTTGATGGGATGCGAGTCCATCACAGGGTTACCCCCAGCATTATATCACAATACCACAGGAAACCCACTTTGATGGGATGCTAGTCCAATGCAGGGTTACCCCCAGCATTTTATCACAATACCACAGGAAACCCACTTTGATGGGATGCTAGTCCAATGCAGGGTTACCCCCAGCATTATATCACAATACCACAGGAAACCCACTTTGATGGGATGCTAGTCCATCGCAGGGCAACCCCAAGCATTATATCACAATACTAAAGGAAACCCACTTTGATGGGATGCTAGTCCATCGCAGGGCTACCCCCAGCATTATATCACAATACCACAGGAAACCAACTTTCATGGGATGCTAGTCCAACCCAGGGTTACCCCCAACATTATATCACAATACCACAGGAAACCCACTTTGATGGGATGCTAGTCCAGTGCAGGGCTACCCCCAGCATTGTATCACAATACCACAGGAAACCCACTGTGATGGAATACTCGTCAATCGCAGGGTTACCCCCAGCATTATATCACAATACCACAGGAAACCCACTTTGATGGGATGCTAGTCCATCACAGGGTTACCCCCAGCATTATATCACAATACCACAGGAAAACCACTTTGATGGGATGCTAGTCCAATGCAGGGTTACCCCCAGCATTATATCACAATACCACAGGAAACCCACTTTTATAGGATGCTAGTCCATCAGAGGGTTACCCCCAGCATTATATCACAATACCACAGGAAACCCACTTTGATGGGATGCTAGTCCAATGCAGGGTTACCCACAGCATTATATCACAATACCACAGGAAACCCACTTTGATGGGATGCTAGTCCAATGCAGGGTTACCCCCAGCATTATATCACAATACCACAGGAAACCCAATTTGATGGGATGCTAGTCCAATGCAGGGTTACCCCCAGCATTACATCACAATACCACAGGATACCCACTTTGATGGGATGCTAGTCCAATGCAGGGTTACCCCCAGCATTATATCACAATACCACAGGAACCCAATTTGATGGGATGCTAGTCCATCGCAGGGCTACCCCCAGCATTATATCACAATACCACAGGAAACCCACTTTGATGGGATGCTAGTCCAACCCAGGGTTACCCCCAACATTATATCACAATACCACAGGAAACCCACTTTGATGGGATGCTAGTCCAGTGCAGGGCTATCCCCAGCATTATATCACAGTACCACAGGAAACCCACTTTGATGGGATGCTAGTCCAACCCAGGGTTACCCCAAGCATTATATCACAGTACCACAGGAAACCAACTTTGATGGGATGCTAGTCAATCACAGGGTTACCCCCAGCATTATATCACAATACCACAGGAAACCCACTTTGATGGGATGCTAGTCCAGTGCAGGGCTACCCCCAGCATTATATCACAGTACCACAGGAAACCCACTTTGATGGGATGCTAGTCCAACCCAGGGTTACCCCCAACATTATATCACAATACCACAGGAAACCCACTTTGATGGGATGCTAGTCCAATGCAGGGTTACCCCCAGCATTACATCACAATACCACAGGAAACCCAATTTGATGGGATGCTAGTCCAATGCAGGGTTACCCCCAGCATTACATCACAATACCACAGGATACCCACTTTGATGGGATGCTAGTCCAATGCAGGGTTACCCCCAGCATTATATCACAATACCACAGGAACCCAATTTGATGGGATGCTAGTCCATCGCAGGGCTACCCCCAGCATTATATCACAATACCACAGGAAACCCACTTTGATGGGATGCTAGTCCAACCCAGGGTTACCCCCAACATTATATCACAATACCACAGGAAACCCACTTTGATGGGATGCTAGTCCAGTGCAGGGCTATCCCCAGCATTATATCACAGTACCACAGGAAACCCACTTTGATGGGATGCTAGTCCAACCCAGGGTTACCCCCAGCATTATATCACAGTACCACAGGAAACCAACTTTGATGGGATGCTAGTCAATCACAGGGTTACCCCCAGCATTATATCACAATACCACAGGAAACCCACTTTGATGGGATGCTAGTCCAGTGCAGGGCTACCCCCAGCATTATATCACAGTACCACAGGAAACCCACTTTGATGGGATGCTAGTCCAACCCAGGGTTACCCCCAACATTATATCACAATACCACAGGAAACCCACTTTGATGGGATGCTAGTCCAATGCATGGTTACCCCCAGCATTATATCACAATACCACAGGAACCCACTTTGATGGGATGCTAGTCCATCGCAGGGCTACCCCCAGCATTATATCACAATACCACAGGAAACCCACTTTGATGGGATGCTAGTCCAATGCAGGGTTATCCCCAGCATTATATCACAATACCACAGGAAACCCACTTTGATGGGATGCTAGTCCAATGCAGGGTTACCCACAGCATTATATCACAATACCACAGGAAACCCACTTTGATGGGATCCTAGTCCATCGCAGGGTTACCCCCAGCATTAGATCACAATACCACAGGAAACCCACTTTGATGGGATGCAATTCCATCACAGGGTTACCCCCAGCATTACATCACATTACACAGGAAACCAACTTTGATGGGATGCTAGTCCAATGCAGGGTTAACCCCAGCATTATATCACAATACCACAGGATACCCACTTTGATGGGATGCTAGTCCAATGCATGGTTACCCCCAGCATTATATCACAATACCACAGGAAACCCACTTTGATGGGATGCTAGTCCAACCCAGGGTTACCCCCAACATTATATCACAATACCACAGGAAACCCACTTTGATAGGATGCCAGTCCATCACAGGTTTACCCCCAGCATTATATCACAATACCACAGGAAACCCACTTTGATGGGATGCTAGTCCAATGCAGGGTTACCCCCAGCATTATATCACAATACCACAGGAAACCCACTGTGATGGGATACTCGTCAATCGCAGGGTTACCCCTAGCATTATATCACAATACCACAGGAAACCCACTTTGATGGGATGCTAGTCCATCACAGGGTTACCCCCAGCATTATATCACAATACCACAGGAAACCCACTTTGATGGGATGCTAGTCCGATGAAGGCTTACCCCCAGCATTATATCACAATATCACAGGATACCCACTTTGATGGGATGCTAGTCCAATGCAGGGTTACCCCCAGCATTACATCACAATACCAAAGAAACCCACTTTGATGGGATGCTAGTCCATCGCAGGGCTACCCCCAGCATTATATCACAATACCACAGGAAACCAACTTTCATGGGGTGCTAGTCCAACCCAGGGTTACCCCCAACATTATATCACAATACCACAGGAAACCAACTTTGATGGGATGCTAGTCCAGTGCAGGGCTACCCCCAGCATTGTATCACAATACCACAGGAAACCCACTGTGATGGGATACTCGTCAATCGCAGGGTTACCCCCAGCATTATATCACAATACCACAGGAAACCCACTTTGATGGGATGCTAGTCCATCACAGGGTTACCCCCAGCATTATATCACAATACCACAGGAAAACCACTTTGATGGGATGCTAGTCCAATGCAGGGTTACCCCCAGCATTATATCACAATACCACAGGAAACCCACTTTGATAGGATGCTAGTCCATCAGAGGGTTACCCCCAGCATTATATCACAATACCACAGGAAACCCACTTTGATGGGATGCTAGTCCAATGCAGGGTTACCCACAGCATTATATCACAATACCACAGGAAACCCACTTTGATGGGATGCTAGTCCAATGCAGGGTTACCCCCAGCATTACATCACAATACCACAGGATACCCACTTTGATGGGATGCTAGTCCAATGCAGGGTTACCCCCAGCATTATATCACAATACCACAGGAACCCACTTTGATGGGATGCTAGTCCATCGCAGGGCTACCCCCAGCATTATATCACAATACCACAGGAAACCCACTTTGATGGGATGCTAGTCCAACCCAGGGTTACCCCCAACATTATATCACAATACCACAGGAAACCCACTTTGATGGGATGCTAGTCCAGTGCAGGGCTACCCCCAGCATTATATCACAGTACCACAGGAAACCCACTTTGATGGGATGCTAGTCCAACCCAGGGTTACCCCCAGCATTATATCACAGTACCACAGGAAACCAACTTTGATGGGATGCTAGTCCATCACAGGGTTACCCCCAGCATTATATCACAATACCACAGGAAACCCACTTTGATGGAATGCTAGTCCAGTGCAGGGCTACCCCCAGCATTATATCACAGTACCACAGGAAACCCACTTTGATGGGATGCTAGTCCAACCCAGGGTTACCCCCAACATTATATCACAATACCACAGGAAACCCACTTTGATGGGATGCTAGTCCAATGCATGGTTACCCCAGCATTATATCACAATACCACAGGAACCCACTTTGATGGGATGCTAGTCCATCGCAGGGCTACCCCCAGCATTATCTCACAATACCACAGGAAACCCACTTTGATGGGATGCTAGTCCAATGCAGGGTTATCCCCAGCATTATATCACAATACCACAGGAAACCCACTTTGATGGGATGCTAGTCCAATGCAGGGTTACCCACAGCATTATATCACAATACCACAGGAAACCCACTTTGATGGGATCCTAGTCCATCGCAGGGTTACCCCCAGCATTACATCACAATACCACAGGAAACCCACTTTGATAGGATGCCAGTCCATCACAGGTTTACCCCCAGCATTATATCACAATACCACAGGAAACCCACTTTGATGGGATGCTAGTCCAATGCAGGGTTACCCCCAGCATTATATCACAATACCACAGGAAACCCACTTTGATGGGATGCTAGTCCATCACAGGGTTACCCCCAGCATTATATCACAATACCACAGGAAACCCACTTTGATGGGATCCTAGTCCATCGCAGGGTTACCCCCAGCATTACATCACAATACAACAGGAAACCCACTTTGATGGGATGCTAGTCCATCACAGGGTTACCCCCAGCATTACATCACATTACACAGGAAACCCACTTTGATGGGATGCTAGTCCAATGCAGGGTTACCCCCAGCATTATATTACAATACCACAGGATACCCACTTTGATGGGATGCTAGTCCAATGCATGGTTACCCCCAGCATTATATCACAATACCACAGGAACCCACTTTGATGGGATGCTAGTCCATCGCAGGGCTACCCCAAGCATTATATCACAATACAACAGGAAACCCACTTTGATGGGATGCTAGTCCAACCCAGGGTTACCCCCAACATTATATCACAATACCACAGGAAACCCACTTTGATGGGATGCTAGTCCAGTGCAGGGCTATCCCCAGCATTATATCACAGTACCACAGGAAACCCACTTTGATGGGATGCTAGTCCAACCCAGGGTTACCCCCAACATTATATCACAATACCACAGGAAACCCACTTTGATGGGATGCTAGTCCAATGCAGGGTTACCCACAGCATTATATCACAATACCACAGGATACCCACCTTCATGGGATGCTAGTCCAATGCAGGGTTACCCACAGCATTATATCACAATACCACAGGAAACCCACTTTGATGGGATGCTAGTCCAACCCAGGGTTACCCCCAACATTATATCACAATACCACAGGAAACCCACTTTGATGGGATGCTAGTCCAGTGCAGGGCTACCCCCAGCATTATATCACAGTACCACAGGAAACCAACTTTGATGGGATGCTAGTCCAACCCAGGGTTACCCCCAGCATTATATCACAGTACCACAGGAAACCAACTTTGATGGGATGCTAGTCCATCACAGGGTTACCCCCAGCATTATATCACAATACCACAGGAAACCCACTTTGATGGAATGCTAGTCCAGTGCAGGGCTACCCCCAGCATTATATCACAGTACCACAGGAAACCCACTTTGATGGGATGCTAGTCCAACCCAGGGTTACCCCCAACATTATATCACAATACCACAGGAAACCCACTTTGATGGGATGCTAGTCCAATGCATGGTTACCCCCAGCATTATATCACAATACCACAGGAACCCACTTTGATGGGATGCTAGTCCATCGCAGGGCTACCCCCAGCATTATCTCACAATACCACAGGAAACCCACTTTGATGGAATGCTAGTCCAATGCAGGGTTATCCCCAGCATTATATCACAATACCACAGGAAACCCACTTTGATGGGATCCTAGTCCATCGAAGGGTTACCCCCAGCATTACATCACAATACCACAGGAAAGCCACTTTGATGGGATGCTAGTCCATCACAGGGTTACCCCCAGCATTACATCACATTACACAGGAAACCCACTTTGATGGGATGCTAGTCCAATGCAGGGTTACCCCCAGCATTATATCACAATACCACAGGATACCCACTTTGATGGGATGCTAGTCCAATGCATGGTTACCCCCAGCATTATATCACAATACCACAGGAAACCCACTTTGATGGGATGCTTGTCCAACCCAGGGTTACCCCCAACATTATATCAGAATACCACAGGAAACCCACTTTGATAGGATGCCAGTCCATCACAGGTTTACCCCCAGCATTATATCACAATACCACAGGAAACCCACTTTGATGGGATGCTAGTCCAATGCAGGGTTACCCCCAGCATTATATCACAATACCACAGGAAACCCACTTTGATGGGATGCTAGTCCATCACAGGGTTACCCCCAGCATTACATCACATTACACAGGAAACCCACTTTGATGGGATGCTAGTCCAATGCAGGGTTACCCCCAGCATTATATTACAATACCACAGGATACCCACTTTGATGGGATGCTAGTCCAGTGCAGGGCTACCCCCAGCATTATATCACAGTACCACAGGAAACCCACTTTGATGGGATGCTAGTCCAACCCAGGGTTACCCCCAGCATTATATCACAGTACCACAGGAAACCAACTTTGATGGGATGCTAGTCCATCACAGGGTTACCCCTAGCATTATATCACAATACCACAGGAAACCCACTTTGATGGAATGCTAGTCCAGTGCAGGGCTACCCCCAGCATTATATCACAGTACCACAGGAAACCCACTTTGATGGGATGCTAGTCCAACCCAGGGTTACCCCCAACATTATATCACAATACCACAGGAAACCCACTTTGATGGGATGCTAGTCATATGCATGGTTACCCCCAGCATTATATCACAATACCACAGGAACCCACTTTGATGGGATGCTAGTCCATCGCAGGGCTACCCCCAGCATTATCTCACAATACCACAGGAAACCCACTTTGATGGGATGCTAGTCCAATGCAGGGTTATCCCCAGCATTATATCACAATACCACAGGAAACCCACTTTGATGGGATGCTAGTCCAATGCAGGGTTACCCACAGCATTATATCACAATACCACAGGATACCCACTTTGATGGGATCCTAGTCCATCGCAGGGTTACCCCCAGCATTACATCACAATACCACAGGAAACCCACTTTGATAGGATGCCAGTCCATCACAGGTTTACCCCCAGCATTATATCACAATACCACAGGAAACCCACTTTGTTGGGATGCTAGTCCAATGCAGGGTTACCCCCAGCATTATATCACAATACCACAGGAAACCCACTTTGATGGGATGCTAGTCCATCACAGGGTTACCCCCAGCATTATATCACAATACCACAGGAAACCCACTTTGATGGGATCCTAGTCCATCGCAGGGTTACCCCCAGCATTACATCACAATACAACAGGAAACCCACTTTGATGGGATGCTAGTCCATCACAGGGTTACCCCCAGCATTACATCACATTACACAGGAAACCCACTTTGATGGGATGCTAGTCCAATGCAGGGTTACCCCCAGCATTATATTACAATACCACAGGATACCCACTTTGATGGGATGCTAGTCCAATGCATGGTTACCCCCAGCATTATATCACAATACCACAGGAACCCACTTTGATGGGATGCTAGTCCATCGCAGGGCTACCCCAAGCATTATATCACAATACAACAGGAAACCCACTTTGATGGGATGCTAGTCCAACCCAGGGTTACCCCCAACATTATATCACAATACCACAGGAAACCCACTTTGATGGGATGCTAGTCCAGTGCAGGGCTATCCCCAGCATTATATCACAGTACCACAGGAAACCCACTTTGATGGGATGCTAGTCCAACCCAGGGTTACCCCCAACATTATATCACAATACCACAGGAAACCCACTTTGATGGGATGCTAGTCCAATGCAGGGTTACCCACAGCATTATATCACAATACCACAGGATACCCACTTTCATGGGATGCTAGTCCAATGCAGGGTTACCCACAGCATTATATCACAATACCATAGGAAACCCACTTTGATGGGATGCTAGTCCAACCCAGGGTTACCCCCAACATTATATCACAATACCACAGGAAACCCACTTTGATGGGATGCTAGTCCAGTGCAGGGCTACCCCCAGCATTATATCACAGTACCACAGGAAACCAACTTTGATGGGATGCTAGTCCAACCCAGGGTTACCCCCAGCATTATATCACAGTACCACAGGAAACCAACTTTGATGGGATGCTAGTCCATCACAGGGTTACCCCCAGCATTATATCACAATACCACAGGAAACCCACTTTGATGGAATGCTAGTCCAGTGCAGGGCTACCCCCAGCATTATATCACAGTACCACAGGAAACCCACTTTGATGGGATGCTAGTCCAACCCAGGGTTACCCCCAACATTATATCACAATACCACAAGAAACCCACTTTGATGGGATGCTAGTCCAATGCATGGTTACCCCCAGCATTATATCACAATACCACAGGAACCCACTTTGATGGGATGCTAGTCCATCGCAGGGCTACCCCCAGCATTATCTCACAATACCACAGGAAACCCACTTTGATGGAATGCTAGTCCAATGCAGGGTTATCCCCAGCATTATATCACAATACCACAGGAAACCCACTTTGATGGGATGCTAGTCCAATGCAGGGTTACCCACAGCATTATATCACAATACCACAGGAAACCCACTTTGATGGGATCCTAGTCCATCGAAGGGTTACCCCCAGCATTACATCACAATACCACAGGAAACCCACTTTGATGGGATGCTAGTCCATCACAGGGTTACCCCCAGCATTACATCACATTACACAGGAAACCCACTTTGATGGGATGCTAGTCCAATGCAGGGTTACCCCCAGCATTATATCACAATACCACAGGATACCCACTTTGATGGGATGCTAGTCCAATGCATGGTTACCCCCAGCATTATATCACAATACCACAGGAAACCCACTTTGATGGGATGCTTGTCCAACCCAGGGTTACCCCCAACATTATATCACAATACCACAGGAAACCCACTTTGATAGGATGCCAGTCCATCACAGGTTTACCCCCAGCATTATATCACAATACCACAGGAAACCCACTTTGATGGGATGCTAGTCCAATGCAGGGTTACCCCCAGCATTATATCACAATACCACAGGAAACCCACTTTGATGGGATGCTAGTCCATCACAGGGTTACCCCCAGCATTACATCACATTACACAGGAAACCCACTTTGATGGGATGCTAGTCCAATGCAGGGTTACCCCCAGCATTATATTACAATACCACAGGATACCCACTTTGATGGGATGCTAGTCCAATGCATGGTTACCCCCAGCATTATATCACAATACCACAGGAACCCACTTTGATGGGATGCTAGTCCATCGCAGGGCTACCCCAAGCATTATATCACAATACAACAGGAAACCCACTTTGATGGGATGCTAGTCCAACCCAGGGTTACCCCCAACATTATATCACAATACCACAGGAAACCCACTTTGATGGGATGCTAGTCCAGTGCAGGGCTATCCCCAGCATTATATCACAGTACCACAGGAAACCCACTTTGATGGGATGCTAGTCCAACCCAGGGTTACCCCCAACATTATATCACAATACCACAGGAAACCCACTTTGATGGGATGCTAGTCCAATGCAGGGTTACCCACAGAATTATATCACAATACCACAGGATACCCACTTTCATGGGATGCTAGTCCAATGCAGGGTTACCCCCAGCATTATATCACAATACCACAGGATACCCACTTTGATGGGATGCTAGTTCATCGCAGGGCAACACCAAGCATTATATCACAATACTAAAGGAAACCCACTTTGATGGGATGCTAGTCCATCGCAGGGCTACCCCCAGCATTATATCACAGTACCAAGGCAAACCCACTTTGATGGGATGCTAGTCCATCGCAGGGCTACCCCCAGCATTGTATCACAATACCACAGGAAACCCACTGTGATGGGATGCTAGTCCATCGCAGGGCTACCCCCAGCATTGTATCACAATACCACAGGAAACCCACTGTGATGGGATACTCGTCAATCGCAGGGTTACCCCCAGCATTATATCACAATACCACAGGAAACCCACTTTGATGGGATGCTAGTCCATCACAGGGTTACCCCCAGCATTATATCACAATACCACAGGAAACCCACTTTGATGGGATGCTAGTCCAATGCAGGCTTACCCCCAGTATTATATCACAATACCACAGGATTCCCACTTTGATGGGATGCTAGTCCAATGCAGGGTTACCCCCAGCATTACATCACAATACCACAGAAACCCACTTTGATGGGATGCTAGTCCATCGCAGGGCTACCCCCAGAATTATATCACAATACCACAGGAAACCAACTTTCATGGGATGCTAGTCCAACCCAGGGTTACCCCCAACATTATATCACAATACCACAGGAAACCCACTTTGATGGGATTCTAGTCCAGTGCAGGGCTACCCCCAGCATTGTATCACAATACCACAGGAAACCCACTGTGATGGGATACTCGTCAATCCCAGGGTTACTCCCAGCATTATATCACAATACCACAGGAAACCCACTTTGATGGGATTCTAGTCCATCACAGGGTTACCCCCAGCATTATATCACAATACCACAGGAAACCCACTTTGATGGGATGCTAGTCCAATGCAGGGTTACCCCCAGCATTATATCACAATACCACAGGAAACCCACTTTGATAGGATGCTAGTCAATTAGAGCGTTACCCCCAGCATTATATCACAATACCACAGGAAACCCACTTTGATGGGATGCTAGTCCAATGCAGGGTTACCCCCAGCATTATATCACAATACCACAGGAAACCCACTTTGATGGGATGCTAGTCCAATGCAGGGTTACCCCCAGCATTACATCACAATACCACAGGATACCCACTTTGATGGGATGCTAGTCCAATGCAGGGTTACCCCCAGCATTATATCACAATACCACAGGAACCCACTTTGATGGGATGCTAGTCCATCGCAGGGCTACCCCCAGCATTATATCACAATACCACAGGAAACCCACTTTGATGGGAAGCTAGTCCAACCCAGGGTTACCCTTAACATTATATCACAATACCACAGGAAACCCACTTTGATGGGATGCTAGTCCAGTGCAGGGCTACCCCCAGCATTATATCACAGTACCACAGGAAACCCACTTTGATGGGATGCTAGTCCAACCCAGGGTTACCCCCAGCATTATATCACAGTACCACAGGAAACCAACTTTGATGGGATGCTAGTCCATCACAGGGTTACCCCCAGCATTATATCACAATACCACAGGAAACCCACTTTGATGGGATGCTAGTCCAGTGTAGGGCTACCCCCAGCATTATATCACAGTTCCACAGGAAACCCACTTTGATGGGATGCTAGTCCAACCCAGGGTTACCCCCAACATTATATCACAATACCACAGGAAACCCACTTTGATGGGATGCTAGTCCAATGCATGGGTACCCCCAGCATTATATCACAATACCACAGGAACCCACTTTGATGGGATGCTAGTCCATCGCAGGGCTACCCCCAGCATTATATCACAATACCACAGGAAACCCACTTTGATGGGATGCTAGTCCAATGCAGGGTTACCCCCAGCATTATATCACAATACCACAGGAAACCCACTTTGATGGGATGCTAGTCCAATGCAGGGTTACCCCCAGCATTATATCACAATACCACAGGAAACCCACTTTGATGGGATCCTAGTCCATCGCAGGGTTACCCACAGCATTACATCACAATACCACAGGAAACCCACTTTGATGGGATGCTAGTCCATCACAGGGTTACCCCCAGCATTATATCACAATACCACAGGAAACCCACTTTGATGGGATGCTAGTCCAATGCAGGGTTACCCTTAGCATTATATCACAATACCACAGGAAACCCACTTTGATGGGATGCTAGTCCATCACAGGGCTACCCCCAGCATTATATCACAATACCACAGGAAACCCACTTTGATGGGATGCTAGTCCAATGCAGGGTTACCCACAGCATTATATCACAATACCACAGGAAACCCACTTTGATGGGATCCTAGTCCATCGAAGGGTTACCCCCAGCATTACATCACAATACCACAGGAAAGCCACTTTGATGGGATGCTAGTCCATCACAGGGTTACCCCCAGCAATACATCACATTACACAGGAAACCCACTTTGATGGGATGCTAGTCCAATGCAGGGTTACCCCCAGCATTATATCACAATACCACAGGATACCCACTTTGATGGGATGCTAGTCCAATGCATGGTTACCCCCAGCATTATATCACAATACCACAGGAAACCCACTTTGATGGGATGCTTGTCCAACCCAGGGTTACCCCCAACATTATATCACAATACCACAGGAAACCCACTTTGATAGGATGCCAGTCCATCACAGGTTTACCCCCAGCATTATATCACAATACCACAGGAAACCCACTTTGATGGGATGCTAGTCCAATGCAGGGTTACCCCCAGCATTATATCACAATACCACAGGAAACCCACTTTGATGGGATGCTAGTCCATCACAGGGTTACCCCCAGCATTACATCACATTACACAGGAAACCCACTTTGATGGGATGCTAGTCCAATGCAGGGTTACCCCCAGCATTATATTACAATACCACAGGATACCCACTTTGATGGGATGCTAGTCCAGTGCAGGGCTACCCCCAGCATTATATCACAGTACCACAGGAAACCCACTTTGATGGGATGCTAGTCCAACCCAGGGTTACCCCCAGCATTATATCACAGTACCACAGGAAACCAACTTTGATGGGATGCTAGTCCATCACAGGGTTACCCCCAGCATTATATCACAATACCACAGGAAACCCACTTTGATGGAATGCTAGTCCAGTGCAGGGCTACCCCCAGCATTATATCACAGTACCACAGGAAACCCACTTTGATGGGATGCTAGTCCAACCCAGGGTTACCCCCAACATTATATCACAATACCACAGGAAACCCACTTTGATGGGATGCTAGTCCAATGCATGGTTACCCCCAGCATTATATCACAATACCACAGGAACCCACTTTGATGGGATGCTAGTCCATCGCAGGGCTACCCCCAGCATTATCTCACAATACCACAGGAAACCCACTTTGATGGGATGCTAGTCCAATGCAGGGTTATCCCCAGCATTATATCACAATACCACAGGAAACCCACTTTGATGGGATGCTAGTCCAATGCAGGGTTACCCACAGCATTATATCACAATACCACAGGAAACCCACTTTGATGGGATCCTAGTCCATCGCAGGGTTACCCCCAGCATTACATCACAATACCACAGGAAACCCACTTTGATAGGATGCCAGTCCATCACAGGTTTACCCCCAGCATTATATCACAATACCACAGGAAACCCACTTTGTTGGGATGCTAGTCCAATGCAGGGTTACCCCCAGCATTATATCACAATACCACAGGAAACCCACTTTGATGGGATGCTAGTCCATCACAGGGTTACCCCCAGCATTATATCACAATACCACAGGAAACCCACTTTGATGGGATCCTAGTCCATCGCAGGGTTACCCCCAGCATTACATCACAATAAAACAGGAAACCCACTTTGATGGGATGCTAGTCCATCACAGGGTTACCCCCAGCATTACATCACATTACACAGGAAACCCACTTTGATGGGATGCTAGTCCAATGCAGGGTTACCCCCAGCATTATATTACAATACCACAGGATACCCACTTTGATGGGATGCTAGTCCAATGCATGGTTACCCCCAGCATTATATCACAATACCACAGGAACCCACTTTGATGGGATGCTAGTCCATCGCAGGGCTACCCCAAGCATTATATCACAATACAACAGGAAACCCACTTTGATGGGATGCTAGTCCAACCCAGGGTTACCCCCAACATTATATCACAATACCACAGGAAACCCACTTTGATGGGATGCTAGTCCAGTGCAGGGCTATCCCCAGCATTATATCACAGTACCACAGGAAACCCACTTTGATGGGATGCTAGTCCAACCCAGGGTTACCCCCAACATTATATCACAATACCACAGGAAACCCACTTTGATGGGATGCTAGTCCAATGCAGGGTTACCCACAGCATTATATCACAATACCACAGGATACCCACTTTCATGGGATGCTAGTCCAATGCAGGGTTACCCACAGCATTATATCACAATACCATAGGAAACCCACTTTGATGGGATGCTAGTCCAACCCAGGGTTACCCCCAACATTATATCACAATACCACAGGAAACCCACTTTGATGGGATGCTAGTCCAGTGCAGGGCTACCCCCAGCATTATATCACAGTACCACAGGAAACCAACTTTGATGGGATGCTAGTCCAACCCAGGGTTACCCCCAGCATTATATCACAGTACCACAGGAAACCAACTTTGATGGGATGCTAGTCCATCACAGGGTTACCCCCAGCATTATATCACAATACCACAGGAAACCCACTTTGATGGAATGCTAGTCCAGTGCAGGGCTACCCCCAGCATTATATCACAGTACCACAGGAAACCCACTTTGATGGGATGCTAGTCCAACCCAGGGTTACCCCCAACATTATATCACAATACCACAAGAAACCCACTTTGATGGGATGCTAGTCCAATGCATGGTTACCCCCAGCATTATATCACAATACCACAGGAACCCACTTTGATGGGATGCTAGTCCATCGCAGGGCTACCCCCAGCATTATCTCACAATACCACAGGAAACCCACTTTGATGGAATGCTAGTCCAATGCAGGGTTATCCCCAGCATTATATCACAATACCACAGGAAACCCACTTTGATGGGATGCTAGTCCAATGCAGGGTTACCCACAGCATTATATCACAATACCACAGGAAACCCACTTTGATGGGATCCTAGTCCATCGAAGGGTTACCCCCAGCATTACATCACAATACCACAGGAAACCCACTTTGATGGGATGCTAGTCCATCACAGGGTTACCCCCAGCATTACATCACATTACACAGGAAACCCACTTTGATGGGATGCTAGTCCAATGCAGGGTTACCCCCAGCATTATATCACAATACCACAGGATACCCACTTTGATGGGATGCTAGTCCAATGCATGGTTACCCCCAGCATTATATCACAATACCACAGGAAACCCACTTTGATGGGATGCTTGTCCAACCCAGGGTTACCCCCAACATTATATCACAATACCACAGGAAACCCACTTTGATAGGATGCCAGTCCATCACAGGTTTACCCCCAGCATTATATCACAATACCACAGGAAACCCACTTTGATGGGATGCTAGTCCAATGCAGGGTTACCCCCAGCATTATATCACAATACCACAGGAAACCCACTTTGATGGGATGCTAGTCCATCACAGGGTTACCCCCAGCATTACATCACATTACACAGGAAACCCACTTTGATGGGATGCTAGTCCAATGCAGGGTTACCCCCAGCATTATATTACAATACCACAGGATACCCACTTTGATGGGATGCTAGTCCAATGCAGGGTTACCCCCAGCATTATATCACAATACCACAGGAACCCACTTTGATGGGATGCTAGTCCATCGCAGGGCTACCCCAAGCATTATATCACAATACAACAGGAAACCCACTTTGATGGGATGCTAGTCCAACCCAGGGTTACCCCCAACATTATATCACAATACCACAGGAAACCCACTTTGATGGGATGCTAGTCCAGTGCAGGGCTATCCCCAGCATTATATCACAGTACCACAGGAAACCCACTTTGATGGGATGCTAGTCCAACCCAGGGTTACCCCCAACATTATATCACAATACCACAGGAAACCCACTTTGATGGGATGCTAGTCCAATGCAGGGTTACCCACAGCATTATATCACAATACCACAGGATACCCACTTTCATGGGATGCTAGTCCAATGCAGGGTTACCCCCAGCATTATATCACAATACCACAGGATACCCACTTTGATGGGATGCTAGTTCATCGCAGGGCAACACCAAGCATTATATCACAATACTAAAGGAAACCCACTTTGATGGGATGCTAGTCCATCGCAGGGCTACCCCCAGCATTATATCACAGTACCAAGGCAAACCCACTTTGATGGGATGCTAGTCCATCCCAGGGCTACCCCCAGCATTGTATCACAATACCACAGGAAACCCACTGTGATGGGATGCTAGTCCATCGCAGGGCTACCCCCAGCATTGTATCACAATACCACAGGAAACCCACTGTGATGGGATACTCGTCAATCGCAGGGTTACCCCCAGCATTATATCACAATACCACAGGAAACCCACTTTGATGGGATGCTAGTCCATCACAGGGTTACCCCCAGCATTATATCACAATACCACAGGAAACCCACTTTGATGGGATGCTAGTCCAATGCAGGCTTACCCCCAGTATTATATCACAATACCACAGGATTCCCACTTTGATGGGATGCTAGTCCAATGCAGGGTTACCCCCAGCATTACATCACAATACCACAGAAACCCACTTTGATGGGATGCTAGTCCATCGCAGGGCTACCCCCAGAATTATATCACAATACCACAGGAAACCAACTTTCATGGGATGCTAGTCCAACCCAGGGTTACCCCCAACATTATATCACAATACCACAGGAAACCCACTTTGATGGGATTCTAGTCCAGTGCAGGGCTACCCCCAGCATTGTATCACAATACCACAGGAAACCCACTGTGATGGGATACTCGTCAATCCCAGGGTTACTCCCAGCATTATATCACAATACCACAGGAAACCCACTTTGATGGGATTCTAGTCCATCACAGGGTTACCCCCAGCATTATATCACAATACCACAGGAAACCCACTTTGATGGGATGCTAGTCCAATGCAGGGTTACCCCCAGCATTATATCACAATACCACAGGAAACCCACTTTGATAGGATGCTAGTCAATTAGAGCGTTACCCCCAGCATTATATCACAATACCACAGGAAACCCACTTTGATGGGATGCTAGTCCAATGCAGGGTTACCCCCAGCATTATATCACAATACCACAGGAAACCCACTTTGATGGGATGCTAGTCCAATGCAGGGTTACCCCCAGCATTACATCACAATACCACAGGATACCCACTTTGATGGGATGCTAGTCCAATGCAGGGTTACCCCCAGCATTATATCACAATACCACAGGAACCCACTTTGATGGGATGCTAGTCCATCGCAGGGCTACCCCCAGCATTATATCACAATACCACAGGAAACCCACTTTGATGGGAAGCTAGTCCAACCCAGGGTTACCCTTAACATTATATCACAATACCACAGGAAACCCACTTTGATGGGATGCTAGTCCAGTGCAGGGCTACCCCCAGCATTATATCACAGTACCACAGGAAACCCACTTTGATGGGATGCTAGTCCAACCCAGGGTTACCCCCAGCATTATATCACAGTACCACAGGAAACCAACTTTGATGGGATGCTAGTCCATCACAGGGTTACCCCCAGCATTATATCACAATACCACAGGAAACCCACTTTGATGGGATGCTAGTCCAGTGTAGGGCTACCCCCAGCATTATATCACAGTTCCACAGGAAACCCACTTTGATGGGATGCTAGTCCAACCCAGGGTTACCCCCAACATTATATCACAATACCACAGGAAACCCACTTTGATGGGATGCTAGTCCAATGCATGGGTACCCCCAGCATTATATCACAATACCACAGGAACCCACTTTGATGGGATGCTAGTCCATCGCAGGGCTACCCCCAGCATTATATCACAATACCACAGGAAACCCACTTTGATGGGATGCTAGTCCAATGCAGGGTTACCCCCAGCATTATATCACAATACCACAGGAAACCCACTTTGATGGGATGCTAGTCCAATGCAGGGTTACCCACAGCATTATATCACAATACCACAGGAAACCCACTTTGATGGGATCCTAGTCCATCGCAGGGTTACCCACAGCATTACATCACAATACCACAGGAAACCCACTTTGATGGGATGCTAGTCCATCACAGGGTTACCCCCAGCATTATATCACAATACCACAGGAAACCCACTTTGATGGGATGCTAGTCCAATGCAGGGTTACCCTTAGCATTATATCACAATACCACAGGAAACCCACTTTGATGGGATGCTAGTCCATCACAGGGTTACCCATAGCATTATATCACAATACCACAGGAAACCCACTTTGATGGGATGCTAGTCCAATGCAGGGTTACCCCCAGCATTATATCACAATACCACAGGAAACCCACTTTGATAGGATGCCAGTCCATCACAGGGTTACCCCCAGCATTATATCACAATACCACAGGAAACCCACTTTGATGGGATGCTAGTCCAATGCAGGGTTACCCCCAGCATTATATCACAATACTACAGGAAACCCACTTTGATGGGATGCTAGACCAATGCAGGGTTACCCACAGCATTATATCACAATACCACAGGAAACCCACTTTGATGGGATCCTAGTCCATTGCAGGGTTACACCCAGCATTACATCACAATACCACAGGAAACCCACTTTGATGGGATGCTAGTCCATCACAGGGTTACCCCCAGCATTACATCACATTACACAGGAAACCCACTTTGATGGGATGCTAGTCCAATGCAGGGTTACCCCCAGCATTATATCACAATACCACAGGATACCCACTTTGATGGGATGCTAGTCCAATGCATGGTTACCCCCAGCATTATATCACAATACCACAGGAACCCACTTTGATGGGATGCTAGTCCATCGCAGGTCTACCCCCAGCATTATATCACAATACCACAGGAAACCCACTTTGATGGGATGCTAGTCCAACCCAGGGTTACCCCCAACATTATATCACAATACCACAGGAAACCCACTTTGATGGGATGCTAGTCCAGTGCAGGGCTATCCCCAGCATTATATCACAGTACCACAGGAAACCCACTTTGATGGGATGCTAGTCCAACCCAGGGTTACCCCCAACATTATATCACAATACCACAGGAAACCCACTTTGATGGGATGCTAGTCCATCACAGGGTTACCCCCAGCATTATATCACAATACCACAGGAAACCCACTTTGATGGGATGCTAGTCCATCACAGGGTTACCCCCAGCATTATATCACAATACCACAGGAAACCCACTTTGATGGGATGCTAGTCCAACCCAGGGTTACCCCCAACATTATAGCACAATACCACAGGAAACCCACTTTGATGGGATGCTAGTCCAATGCAGGGTTACCCCCAGCATTATATCACAATACCACAGGAAACCCACTTTGATGGGTCTAGTCCAATGCAGGGTTACCCCCAGCATTACATCACAATACCACAGGATACCCACTTTGATGGGATGCTAGTCCAATGCAGGGTTACCCCCAGCATTATATCACAATACCACAGGAACCCACTTTGATGGGATGCTAGTCCATCGCAGGGCTACCCCCAGCATTATATCACAATACCACAGGAAACCCACTTTGATGGGAAGCTAGTCCAACCCAGGGTTACCCTTAACATTATATCACAATACCACAGGAAACCCACTTTGATGGGATGCTAGTCCAGTGTAGGGCTACCCCCAGCATTATATCACAGTTCCACAGGAAACCCACTTTGATGGGATGCTAGTCCAACCCAGGGTTACCCCCAACATTATATCACAATACCACAGGAAACCCACTTTGATGGGATGCTAGTCCAATGCATGGGTACCCCCAGCATTATATCACAATACCACAGGAACCCACTTTGATGGGATGCTAGTCCATCGCAGGGCTACCCCCAGCATTATATCACAATACCACAGGAAACCCACTTTGATGGGATGCTAGTCCAATGCAGGGTTACCCCCAGCATTATATCACAATACCACAGGAAACCCACTTTGATGGGATGCTAGTCCAATGCAGGGTTACCCACAGCATTATATCACAATACCACAGGAAACCCACTTTGATGGGATCCTAGTCCATCGCAGGGTTACCCACAGCATTACATCACAATACCACAGGAAACCCACTTTGATGGGATGCTAGTCCATCACAGGGTTACCCCCAGCATTATATCACAATACCACAGGAAACCCACTTTGATGGGATGCTAGTCCAATGCAGGGTTACCCTTAGCATTATATCACAATACCACAGGAAACCCACTTTGATGGGATGCTAGTCCATCACAGGGTTACCCATAGCATTATATCACAATACCACAGGAAACCCACTTTGATGGGATGCTAGTCCAATGCAGGGTTACCCCCAGCATTATATCACAATACCACAGGAAACCCACTTTGATAGGATGCCAGTCCATCACAGGGTTACCCCCAGCATTATATCACAATACCACAGGAAACCCACTTTGATGGGATGCTAGTCCAATGCAGGGTTACCCCCAGCATTATATCACAATACTACAGGAAACCCACTTTGATGGGATGCTAGACCAATGCAGGGTTACCCACAGCATTATATCACAATACCACAGGAAACCCACTTTGATGGGATCCTAGTCCATTGCAGGGTTACCCCCAGCATTACATCACAATACCACAGGAAACCCACTTTGATGGGATGCTAGTCCATCACAGGGTTACCCCCAGCATTACATCACATTACACAGGAAACCCACTTTGATGGGATGCTAGTCCAATGCAGGGTTACCCCCAGCATTATATCACAATACCACAGGATACCCACTTTGATGGGATGCTAGTCCAATGCATGGTTACCCCCAGCATTATATCACAATACCACAGGAACCCACTTTGATGGGATGCTAGTCCATCGCAGGTCTACCCCCAGCATTATATCACAATACCACAGGAAACCCACTTTGATGGGATGCTAGTCCAACCCAGGGTTACCCCCAACATTATATCACAATACCACAGGAAACCCACTTTGATGGGATGCTAGTCCAGTGCAGGGCTATCCCCAGCATTATATCACAGTACCACAGGAAACCCACTTTGATGGGATGCTAGTCCAACCCAGGGTTACCCCCAACATTATATCACAATACCACAGGAAACCCACTTTGATGGGATGCTAGTCCATCACAGGGTTACCCCCAGCATTATATCACAATACCACAGGAAACCCACTTTGATGGGATGCTAGTCCATCACAGGGTTACCCCCAGCATTATATCACAATACCACAGGAAACCCACTTTGATGGGATGCTAGTCCAACCCAGGGTTACCCCCAACATTATAGCACAATACCACAGGAAACCAACTTTGATGGGATGCTAGTCCAATGCAGGGTTACCCCCAGCATTATATCACAATACCACAGGAAACCCACTTTGATGGGATGCTAGTCCATCACAGGGTTACCCCTAGCATTATATCACAATACCACAGGAAACCCACTTTGATGGGATGCTAGTCCAATGCAGGGTTACCCCCAGCATTATATCACAATACCACAGGAAACCCACTTTGATAGGATGCTAGTCCATCGCAGGGTTACCCCCAGCATTACATCACAATACCACAGGAAACCCACTTTGATGGGATTCTAGTCCATCACAGGGTTACCCCCAGCATTACATCACATTACACAGGAAACCCACTTTGATGGGATGCTAGTCCAATGCAGGGTTACTTACAGCATTGTATTACAATACCACAGGAAACCCACTTTGATGGGATGCTAGTCCATCACAGGGTTACCCCCAGCATTACATCACATTACACAGGAAACCCACTTTGATGGGATACTAGTCCATGGCAGGGTTACCCCTAGCATTATATCACAATACCACAGCAAACCCACTTTGATGGGATGCTAGTCCAATGCAGGGTTACCGCCAGCATTGTATCACAATACCGCAGGCCTAGGAAACCCACTTTGATGGGATGCTAGTCCAATGCAAGGTTACCCCCAGCATTATATCACAATACCTTAGGAAACCCACTTTGATGGGTTACTAGTCCATTGCAGGGTTTTCCCTGCATTATATCACAAAACCATAGGAAACCCACTTTGATGGGATGCTAGTCCATTGCAGGGCTACCCCCAGCATTGTATTTCCTGTACCACGGGAAACCCACTCCTAAGAGTATTTCTTACTCCCCCTTTGACTGGATGCTATTCCATCAGGTTACCTCTGGCCGTACATCACAGTGCCACAGGACCCACACCTGCTAGTCCATCATAGGGTTACCCCTTTACAGAACCACAGGAGGCCTACATTGTTTTTAGGTTATTTTTTATAGTCTTTGATGTTAGATTTGGAATTTATTGAGATTTTTAAAAAAGAAAAAATGACATTGTCGTTTCCCATGATTATAATTTATAGAACTGTTTAATTTTTGCATGTTAGTTTATGTTTTTAAAGAATAACAACCTCTTTCTTGCTCAGTCTTGTAGCCGGCGACTCCTTGCTCTTCTGCCATGGCCGGTATTTGTGGCATTGTTTTCCTTGCCATTTCTCTTTTCCTCTACTTTTTCCCTACTATACTTCAGACAGTTTTTGTTTAAAAAAGGCCTCCAAATGGTCTCATTTTCCACTCAAAGTTGGCTATTTTTAGGCCTCAAAAAAACGTTCTCTTAAAATGGGTCGACAGAATGGGCCATTTTCAGTCCCTCAACTTAACACTCAAAAAACTTTCTCTATTTTACCCCTTAAAATGACGCCCAAAAATCAACCGGAAAATTTCAAACAATCCTTAGCCCCTTCAACTGATCCCTTAAATCAGCCCATTATTGGCCACTTAAAATGTCCTTAACGATTTTTATCTCCACAAGACGACCGCTAAAATAAGTTCATTTTTGCCCCTTAAATCGAGCCTAAAAATTTAGCCCTTTTCTAGCCCCTTAAAAAGATCACCAAGTTAGGCCCTTTTTCAGCCCCTTTAAATATTCCCAAATCAGCCCATTTGAACACCTTAAAATGACTTCTAAAATCAGCCTATTTTCAGCCCCTTAGCATTAACCCTAAGATCAACCCATCTGTTTTAATTTTTTTTAATGGGCCCCAAAAATCGACCAATGTTTAGCCCCTAAAATGACCCAGGAAATTAGCCCCTTTTAGTCCCGTAACATGACCTCAAAAATCAGCATATTTTTAGCCTCTAAAAATGACCTCCCAAAACTGCATATTTTAAAGCCTCTAAAAGTAGCCACCAAAAAACCGTCTATTTTTAAGGCCCTAAAAAGATCACCAAAGACTTCCCACGAACATGAACACTAAACGAGGCCATTTTGCCTTCGAAAATGACAACCGAAAACAGACTTCTCTGAACACCCAAACAAGACGACAAAAAAATCTGCCTATCTTGAACCCCTGAAAATGACTACTAAACACTGCCAGTTCTTAAGCGCTGAAAATGACCACCAAAACAGGACTTCGTTTGGTTATTAAAAATGACAATCAAACAGTTTATTTAAAAACCATTTAATTGACTGCTAAAACTGGCCCTTTTTAATCCCGGATACAGACCACCAAAATGCCTAATTTTGAACCCCAAAATGAAGACCAAAAACTGCGTATTTTTAAGCCCTGAAAACGACCACGATAAAGCTTTTGTTTTGAACCGCTGAAAATAACCCACAAAAATGCATATTTTGAACCCCCAAAAATGACCCAAAAAAACTACAAAGTGAACACTTTGGAGGGTCGAGTTCTACGTGAACGAACAAAGACCACAATTATCTTTATTGCAATATTGATATGAATATTTATTGTCAAAAGCTTTATAAAAATTATGTATAAATACTATAATCTAGGTCTTAAAAGTGTAAGCTTGATTTAAAAAAGAAAACGTGATTCTGCTTGGGCTATGTTCCGAAAAAATAGAACGAAACCATAAGACGTTGGATTAAAAAAACGTTCGGTCCAGCCTTGAATTATATATTTTAAAATATTAAGAATATATTTACGCCATAAAAGATATTGTTATATATCTGGCGTTTTTCCCGGGACAGCGCGCCCATTCAATGGGCGCGCTGTAGCGGTTCATGGTCACATGACACCTAACAATGAAACTGTTTACCACCAAATGCCATGAGCTGGCACCAGATCAGAAGCTTAACCCAATCGCCACGCTACAATCTTGCTAAAAATATTGGACCGACAGGCGCTGTTTCTCGTTCAGACCAAATGGCAATCACTTCATGTAAGCTCCATCTCAATGTTGTGTAACCAGTTAAACTAGATGTTATTTTTTATCACCAAGGTAACAGGTTTGTAAATATGATACTGACATTGCTTGAGAGGGATGGGCAGGGGAAACACAAGATTTCTCATAATCCCCAACATATGCGAGAAAACCAGGAATCTGGACAATTGGTCCACGGCATTTGCCGAAGATTGTAGATCTCCGGTCCTGTGACTGTTGTCCTGTGACAGCGGCAATCTAGTTTCCAGTAAATCACTGGCCAGAGAATCCGTAGCGAAATCCAAAACTCTTCTTGCTACCCTGTAGGTTTTACCTTCTGAGTCGGTGTACTCTTCCCAATTACGACCTCCGTCGTGAGTGAAAGCACTAAAAACACTTTCTGTGTATAATTTCCGGTCCCATCTCCTCATATTCCTGAAGCGACACACACATCTGAGGGAAAGTTGATAAACCTGCGAGAACAGCACTTCCGCTCCACACAGCGTACTTCCGGTCATCCGGGCTAATGACTTTCACCCGAGCTGGGTCACGTGGGTTCACAAGTGTTGTGATTTCTTTGTGTAGGCGTTCAGCAAGGCCAGGCAGCATAGTACTACCACCTGAATTAATCCAGAAAGGAAAATCTTGATTAACCTTAAAGAGGAATTCTCCTTGGTGGATGCCATACACTTTTTATAGCCGTTGGTATGGAGAGTCTAGTCTTAGATCAAATCAATGAGTAAATTTAGTACATTGTTTAAATGAGAAGAAATGTTCGGAGATCAGTAGAGAAAATTACGTTGACGTAACATCAGAATCGCTACACTGACACGGTAAGAGATGTATGGAGATGGGTAAGGAGAATTATGTTGAAACATCAAAATCTCCACACTGACATGGTAAGAAATGTATGGAAATTAGTACGGAGAATTGTGTTGACGTAACATCAAAGGTGTCATGACAACCTCGAATACGCAGAGACTTGAAAGAAGGATATCCACAACTCACCTGACAACAGAATGTTTTCTAACAAGTCCTTCCTAATGTCCACGTCACATTTCTTTATGCAGTTGAAAATGGACTCGTGTATTCCACCAATGTCCATCCCTAACATTCCAGGATTAAACAGAACCTCGGGACAACGAAAACGTTCACTTGCCACGTGAATGGATTGACCGTCTGGCAGCTGGAGCGGAGGAAAAGAACATGTGATTGACACGTGATATTATAATTCAGCTTCACACGTCTTGGGTGATGAACGGGAAACATGCCAACATGTATCACGATCCCAAAGACGCTCCGCGTTATAAAACACATAATAATTTTTTCACTCGCAGAATATGTGAGCAACAAACCGCAGTTTCTGTGGGTTTACTGGCGTAACAAACCATGCAGGATGTTGGAAGGACACGAGAAGAGCTTGTAAATCACGAGCTGAGTGTTCTCCCAACATCCCGCGTGGTTTTTTACGTCGGTAAACCCATAGAAACTCGTGTTTATCGCTTTCATGAACTAATTTTACATAAAACAAAATGCTTCTCTTTTCTATGGGTTTTCTGGCAAGATAACCCATAGGTTTGGAGATTACACGGTGGCGAGAAGACATTAACTTTACGTTCGAGTGGCAAAAAGAATATCTAACGTGTTGTTCACTTGTTCCTCGCAAAACGCATTTACATCTTCGTCAGTGACTACAACGAATCTTGCGGCGTCCATAATTTTAAAGAAACAAACCACGAGTTTAAGAGGCGGGAATCGTGACGTCATTGCTCGATATGACTACTCGTGTTACATATACATCTACCCATCTACCTGTCTATCTGTCTATCTATCTATATATATAATCTACTAGTGTAATAATGCAAATGCTGCAATCTGATTGGCTGAGCTACTGCAGACTATCAGCCATTAGAAAGCCCTTGGTTGAAGATCGTTTTCAAAATGGCGACGTCTTCGCGATTAAGCGAAGTTTCGCCGGAAGATTTAGTATTTTGATGATTTTACTAAAACAATTAGATTATGAGGGCAAGATTTGTAGAACTCTCGAGCTCATAATCTAATTGTTAAGCATATATATAGCAATATCAATTATCTAGAGACATATCACATGTTATCATAGAACCTAACATAGAAACACAAGTATTGTGGGGATAGTTTCTAAAGAAACTGGTGCTGCGTCGGTGGGAAATTGAAACACAAGAAACTGGGTAAATCAAACGAGTTGATTAAGTAAGTTATACCACCGTAAGGTAAAAGGGAGGTGCTGACGTTTCGAGCGTTAGCCCTTCGTCGTTGCGAATGAGAGGAACTATAATTTACCTAACCACTCAACTCACAACATGGCGGTATGTGGCCTTTCCGTACATCAGGGCAACACGGAAAGCCGTAAAAACCTAGAACAAAAGTTTATCTTCCAACTCGGTTCTCTTAATCCCCACGGTCTCAACGAACGTTTCTCATTCATTTAATCATTCATCTAATTTATTCACTTCCGTTCACACACTGCTATGGTTCCACCAATAGCAAGGCTCCAAACGTCTCTATATAAATTGTACGTAACCCACAATCCTCTCAGTCACTCCGACGAAGGGCTAACGCTCGAAACGTCAGCACCTCCCTTTTACCTTATGGTGGTATAGCTTACTTTATCAACTCGTTTGATTTACCCAATTTCTTGTGTAACATAGAAACACCCTTACCATATATAGCTCATTACACTTGCTACTTCTCTCAGCCTCCTCTAGCTCACGTTCATAATCAAGAGCCACGTAACATAGCTTCTCTTTTATGTCCCTAGTAATTTCTTTCTCGGCAGTGGTCGTGAATGAGTAACCTCGCTCTGTGAGGATCCTCATCAAGTAACTGGTAAGGTCCCTTCCAGCTAGGTCCATCCTCTGAGTGGCGTGAGGGAGCCAGTAGCCCTCGTACACCGGAACTGTATGGCTCACTCCGTCTCCACAGTCAAATACAGTACCTACATAACGATTATCAAAGCGCAATGAATGCATAAAGTAAAAACAACAGTAAAATAGAGCCTGAGAATTATGGATAATGAAAATTAGGATAATAAAAATAATAACAGCGTAGCTTTAAAAAGTTAGAACCACGCTGCATAGCAAAGCAAACAGTACCACAGCACAGTACTGTTCAGTAGCTTTACAAACAATGGTCAAACTGCATGGTTTGATCCACAGATGAAAAAGGGAGAACCACACTGTATAGAAAAACAAACAGTACCACAGTACAGTACTGTTCAGTAGCTTTACAAACAATGGTCACACTGCATGGTTTGATCCACAGATGAAAAAGTTAGAACCACACTGTATAGAAAAATAAACAGTACCACAGTACAGTACTGTTCAGTAGCTTTACAAAGAATGGTCACAATGCATGGTTTGATCCAAAGAAATGAAAAAAGGAGGCGAAACACAACTGAATAAGAACAAACATAAGTTGATCTAACCTGTAGTTCGTCCCGTGGCATATAACGCCATAACAGCCTGTACAGCAATATACAAACAAGGCACATCAAACGTTTCAAACAGTATCTGTACCATCCGCTCCCTGTTGTACTTGGGGTTAAGCGGTGCTTCTGTCAGCATGGCGGGATACTCTCGGGATTCGACACGTAGCTCACTGTACACATGTTCCCAGATCTAAAAGGCAACACAGGAGCAAACTAAGTTCAGTTCAGAAGTGAGAGCGGTACAGTACTGCAAATGTTAGATGTTATCGCTTACAAGGGGAAATATTTCCAGCTTTAACTCTAATTAACAACTAGATTATGAGCTCGAGATTTCTATGGGGTGATAGTTGATTAGGTCTTCGGCCTCATCAGAAATTGAGAGCGAATAATCTAATCGGTTTAGCAAGAATTTGCATTTGCATTAGTCTGCAAGTAGATTTTTACTAATAAGATATAGCCGGCAGAGGAGGCCTGCGGGAACAGCATTTATATGGCAGGGGAGAAAGGGAATGCGCTCCAGGCTGTTCGCTCGTTTGGGTGGGCGAACGATGAATAGTGTCTTCGTCGATCTCTGCCGTGACAAAACATCTACGCTTTCAACGTGGCGGCTTAGCGCGATTGCGTCCATACCCCGGGGGGTACTCTAGGAATTTCTGGGTGGGGATGTGCCGCTGGGAGCCTGGAACCTTTAACCTATACCAGAGCTAATTCAGTTAAATTTTGCTACCCTATACTAGCGTAAACTCCCCAAATCCCCCTATCCTAGAGTTGCTGTTTTCCTAGTCTAGATAAAATCTTCAACCAATTGATCAGTTTCCTGAAAAATGATACCTTATTCTAGACCCAAACGCTCTGATTTATATACCCTATCCTGGAGTAAACTGCTTGAAAACCATACCCTTCACAGCGGCACATACCTATACAGCCCATATATGGCAGTACCTCCCCCCCCCCCCGGGGTCCATACGCCACTGAACGCCAGCTCTGCTGGCAAAATAAGATACAACAGAATAGCAATGCTGATTCTCACCGCTTCCATCTCTTCCCAGTTTAGAACAATACCGTGTTCCAGTGGATAATGCAAAGTCAATATCCCGCGCATCGTCTGTGCCGCATCACCGATGTAGTGATCTTTGTACTCGTGCGCCATGGCCTCCTGGGAAATATCAACAAAGAACTCTCACATAAGCTGACAATTTTCATTGTTATAGACCTAGACTATCACTCAACAAAACGAGCACCGTTATTGGTTAATTCTTGGTCACGTGCCCCTCATCAAATTTAAATGTATCCCGACCGAGATACAATTGCGCAGTTGTTGCGCGCGCGCCAGTTGCGCCGTCTTTGTTTATTTGTTTTTGCTATATAACTGTTTAAGAGAAAGTCTAAATTCTGTTGCGTAAGTTCCCCATTATTGGCCCTAAAACTGTCGCCAAAGCAAGTAATCGATCCTGAAAACAAAACGCCTTGAAAAGTAAAAACGACTTCCAGTAAAAGCTAACTTACCTTGTAATGAGGTCTACCGACGACAGCTGGGAAAACGACGCGGGGTTTCCCTTCGTTGGAGAAACCTGCTTTACAGAAACCCGAGCCATTATCGATTACCACGACCGTACCTCCACTGCGCTCCTACGAAGACGAAAATCTGTAACCATAAATTCTTTTCACGTCTTTAAGTCTAAGAAACAATATAAGGTAACATAACTGTTTCAATGAATAATTTACTATCAAGGATCAAAGCCACTACACTTGCCACCACCCCCCCCCAAAAAAAAATGCAGTGCAGTGAGGTCAAAAGTCCTTTACTAAGGGAGTGAGAGGATTTAACATATATATGGAAGTTCACAAATTCGCCAAGCCAACTTTTGAAGAAAATTTATGTCACTCAAAACGTACTAATCGGGTCAGAATAAACTTAGTGAGGAAGACGAATACCTCTGCATGTATGCAAAGTATATTGAGAAAAACAGACAGATAAGCGGGTAGATACGTGGTGTATGGGGAAAGATAGTGTACCGAAGTCCATCCTTAGCAGTACTTAAACATTCTTAAACATCATTATACATCCTTAAACGTTGTCTAAGGATGTATAAGGCGTATAAGGATGTATAACGATGTATAAGACGTTGTCTAAGGATGTTTGAGTACTGCTAAGGATGGATAAGGATGTCTGAGTACTGCTTAGGATGTATAATGATTTTTAAGGATGTTTAAGTACTGCTAAGGATGGCCTTCGGTACACTATTTGTCCCCATACACCACGTATCTACCGATAAGTGGTGAAAGGACGCTGAAACTACAGTTTCTAAACTGAAATGGTCATAGATCTCAGTTCAACAACACACTTAAGCTTCCACAGAGCACACAATGGTGAATAGGTGCCACTACAAGACGCACACTTCGCCAGATGGTCTGAAAATCCCCTAGCTTGCCGGCAAAGTTTTGCGGGAGTCACAATTCTAAAACATATACTTACAAATGCTGTCTGGTTTTCACTGAACGTGGGCGCATTTTGGGGCGGCGCTGGTGCTTTGGTACGGGTGATGGGCCCCCACGTGACCGCTAACGCTTCTACATCAGAGCCCAGTGTATCTCGGTCATCAGATGAATTGCCGAGTTTCGCAGTATCGTCAGAGTCGCGTGAACTGAGCGAGTCTTCGGAATCGCTCGCCCCTATGATGTCCAGGAGATCATCGTCTTCGGTTATTTTTCGCGCAGGAGAAGCTACGATCGCATTAGGAAATTGTTCAGTATTTCTACCTTTGTCTACAGAAAGTTCGCTTTTCTTTTCAGGCATTTTGCGACCTTTCTCTTCATACAGCATCTTCTCGAGTTGTTCAAATTCTTCGTCAGACGATCTTCTTTTCAACTCTGGGGAAAAAATTTTGCTTCTTTCGTCGCCTTTGTTTCTAGCATCTTCCGCACGAAGCATTTCCTCGAAGTGCTCAATCTCCTCATCGGAAGACGTTCGAGCTAATTCGACTGTACGATCGTCTTCGTTGTCGTCGCTTCTTTGATCTTCCGCCTCTCGCAACAATTTTTCGAGTTGTTTGAATTCCTCGTCGGATGATGTTTCGGCTGGACTATCGTCACCTCCCTCGGCGTCATTAGTGATTCGGCTTTCTTTGCGACGCACCATTTTTTCTAGCTCCTCAAATTCTTCCTCTGAATCTGTCCTCGTTGATTCAAGCAAAACCTGTTCATTTCTTTCAACCGATTCGTCTCGCTCTTGTAGTTCTTGTTTTATCCCTCCAATTTGTTTGAACTCCGTACGGCAACTCTCGTCATCTTCGTGAGGAATCGCATCATTTTCGTGAGACATCGCATCGTCTTCGTGAGAAATTGCATCATCTTCGTGAGAAATCGCATCATCTTCGTAAGAAATCGCATCATCTTCGTGTGACATTGCGTCATCTTCGTTGTCCGCATCATTGTCAGTCTTCAGCTCATTTTCAATCTCATTAAGTCTGACTTCAAATGCATGAAAATTAGCACTGCCATCCTGACTCCATTTTCCACTCAGCTCAGAGATTTGTTCTTCGTTTTTCAACTTACTTTCTTCATCACTGCTTGTCTCGTTTGAAGTCGCATCGTCTTCGTTTCTCCGTCGTTCATCGTCGCCTTTTAACGAACTACCACCTAGTCCCGGCAACGAAGCTTCCTCTAAACTAACATCAAACCTCTCGACAACATCATCCGAGCTGTCCGAATCAGCCCCATAATTCAGAGCCTCCGTCGCAGGATTTCCAGTGCCCAGATCTCCACGCGCAGGCAGATGCATCGGGTTTGTTCCCAGGTCGCCAGTATGAGACTCTTCTTCATTTGCCATGTTAATTTCATCTGATTTTTCCACCCAATCAACTTCACCCACATCAGCGCCTTCCCTCATGGATTCCGATGGTTCGTCAAAGGATCCCGCCTTCAATAATTCAATAAGTTCGTCCTCTGGAGAGATTTTGCTTTCTTCGCTGATAAAATCAGTAGATTCAATATCGATGTCTTCCAACTGACTCTCTGTTGGAGAACTGCGTCCCAGGTTCTCACGGATCAAGTCACTTTTCCCCAGTTCCTCGCTATTTTCTCCGTCGCTAAATCCAGGTTCTGCCTGTTGGGATTTTTCCCCGGCGACGTTTCCTGTCGACTTAAGGAAAATTTGAGATTCTCTCTCTAGACTACTCCGCGTTTGAACTGTTTGTGGTATAAACTCCGCGCTCTGGTCAAGTGGTCGAGAGTTTGTTCGAGACCTGAAGTACAAAAGTCGCTTTTCACGAATTTCCTTAGAATCATTTGCCTCTTTGACTCCCTAGAAAAAAAAAGAAAACAAACCAGCAAATTTTACGTAACTTCAAGTCATTGAGCCGTCTCTTTATCTCCTGGTTAAACCTATATAACAGCAAAAATGCATTACATTTTTGCTGCAATTACTGAAAGACAATTTACCGGTATTATAGTTGGGTTTTAGCTAACCATCCCCCCCCCCCCCCCCCCACACACACACACACACACACACACACAAGTCTTTATTATATAAATTCAATAACTTTCTGCGGTGACTTACCGTTGTCACAGTTTCTTCTCGCCCAGGCGCCAGCTGTGTTCCTTTCGCTTCGCTGGGTACAGTTTCACCAATGCGCTCCTCATGTTCTTGTCGCTCTGTCTGTTTTTGTTGCCTGGTCCATTCTTGTTGTTTTTCTTCTTCTTCCTTTAGTCGGCGCTGTTCCTCTATGAATCTACTTCTTTCTCTCTCTAACGATTCTCGAAGCACGTTCTGTTCCCGCTCCAGCTTCTCTTTGAGTCTTTCAACTTCGCCATCGTCAAAACTCCGTTGTTTCACGGAGGTTTGTTCCGGTCTTTGTCTTAAAACCCCAACCTCTCGTTGGGTTTGCTCATCAACCTTGTCTTCTTTCTCTTGTGGCTTTGAAGCGTCAATGTCAAGGCTTTCTTCAGATAGTTCTCCCGCAATGTTAACCGGGATAGCCATAACATGATTAGCCTCGATTCCATGAACATCATTCTCACCAGGCCCTCTCGCATGGCCGGTCATATGACCTTTCGTCAAGTGTTGTTGCTTTAACAAATTACGCTTTGTCTCGGACGCGGAGCCACCACTGACATGACCTGCTTGTTTCTTCTTCGGTAAACTGTGATTCGTTTCTGATGCAGAGTTGAAACATTGACGTATTCCAGCTTCCCGCTTTGCTGAAATACTGGTAACAACACTAGCTGCTCCATGGTTGACCTCTGCCTGTAAAACGCTAATTGTCTGCGTTTCCTTATCACTGCAAGTTGGTTTAGTAAATGGCGTGCCGGACACATTTCTGTTTTCTTGCAACAACTCGTGGGTAAGCCGCGACCCAGCGTTTTGAACGCTACGAAAGGTATTTCCATAGGTGCGTTCGTAATTAAGAGTTGAATTCATCGCGGGCAGGACCTGAGGAATAGAAGTACTATACCCAGGCCCGCGCGGTACAATCATTCCATTAACGCCAGGGCCCTGAAAAACACCAGAGTGAGACGGATACTGTCCATGGTAGGGTGCGTAAGGTTGTCCTTGCTGATACAACGAGGATGCCGGGTTTAGAGGCAGTCTGGGTTGAGGTGAGTAGAACAAAGTCTGTGATGGAGTTTCTGGCGCCAGTTCAGTTTTCATCAACCACTGTAAATCTAAAGGAGACAAATACTGAGAAATATCCGCGATGGCTTTTTCGACCTTTGAGAGTTCTTCTTGCGAGTAAAAGTACTGCTCCTCGACATTCTGCCTCACGACAGTGTCGAGTTTTTGTTCGAGAATTTGACGCTGGAATCGGATTTGGTTTTTCCAGTAGATCTCTTGTTTTTGCAACAACGCGAACTGCCGAACTCTATCCTGCGAAAACTCGGGTGCCGCTGTTTGTGTCCTTTGAGGGGTAACAAACTGAGGGTTGGACTGTATGATTGGTTGTGAGGGAGTTGGATATTTCTGCGTATTATTCGATAGGTTATCTACCGTTTGATAACCATTCACCAACCTAGTACATGGAGATTTTTCCATCCCATTCATTTCTGACAACTTCACTGTTTCATGCATGACGTCACTAAATGTTAACGGCGATGTATCGTCTTCATTTTGTGCGGGAGATAACAACTCACTTAGCAACCCCTCCACTTCACGATCCAGTGAGTCGGCAGGCGTCATTTCCGGTTTAGCAAACGAGTGCGCCTGACCGGAAGTTGAGCGGACTGTGTGTGCACGAGAATTCGACCCCCTGAAGGGACTCTTTGTCCGCCCACTACTCAGAGAGAGTTCTGCCACTGCTGCGCTGTGACGATCTTCCCAGAAGCTGTGATCATCCTCCTGGGTTGAAGTGTTCAACGTACGTAAATCAAGCGGTGGAACAAGCTGCTCTCTAATTCTCTGAAGTTCACTCAGTTCCCGTTCAAGTTTCATCTGCTCATGTATCAAATACTCCGAGTATTCAGATTGTTCTTGATCTTTTCTCAACTTCGTCCTCTTCGGTTTGTTGGGCGCCAGCTTCTTCGTCCTAACTTGAAATTCTAAAGATGAAGTAATAGATGAATTGTCATCGTCCTGCGCGAGCTGTCGCACCGGTGGATGTTTAGATGGTCTGTTCGTCTGCATCCCGCCCTCCTGCAGTTTTGATTTTGAGGCATGCTGCCTGAGATATCTCCCCGTCCCCCCACGTAGGCACGTCTGAGTTGAAAGATCATCCTCCAGTTGCATGGACCTGCCACCAAACTCGCTCCTTCTTGTGTAGGTTTGATAAGAGCTTGGTTTTACTACAAAACCCGCGCCAGCTGACCTGCTGCCAGCTTTTGTTGTTGAGCCTCTCTCACTGGGGCTACCACCCACAAACGAGGATCCCCGACTCGAGGGAGGGGTCGGAAGAACCAAACGATCAGGTACAGGTGCACGGTCATGTGACCTAGGATACCCTGACACGTCACCATTCAACATTCTCACTCCTTTGTCCAATCCTCTACCATCGGGGTGACCCGTGTAGTCCTGGTTTGGCGATTTTCTAAAACAAATATATTTGTTTAATAAGAAGGTGGTGCGAGATAATTTAACCAATCATCTATCGTAGCAATACGATACCAAAGCTCTACTAACAAACCTTGGACTTTTCCTCGAATAAACCGCTGACTTGCTCCCGGCGTCAGCATTTCTTTTGGCTTCAAACTCAACTAAGTGAGTTTCGCGGGCTCGGATAATTCTCTCCAGTTCCCTGCAGCGGTGCGCAAGCACCAAGGCCTGGTTTCTCTGATGCACATCCGGGATTTTATCTGCAAACGTTTCCAGGTATAGTAGTTCTTTGGAAGGGAGGGGTGGGTATGTACGAAGGAACTCGGAAAGATTGTTTTCGTACAGTTGAAGGGCCCGATAGGAAGACGGTGATAAAATGAGGTTTGACTGGCTTCCTTTAGATGTTGGCTGGTGGGACCAGAATTTGGCTGCCAGGCTGTACCACGTCTCTGCCTGAGATTACACAAAAAGGAAAGAATTGGTAATTCTGTCAACGCCTGTTTGAACATGAATTGGTAATTCTGTCAACGCCTGTTTGAACATGAATTGGTAATTCTGTCAACGCCTGTTTGAACATGAATTGGTAATTCTGTCAACGCCTGTTTGAACATGAATTGGTAATTCTGTCAACGCCTGTTTGAACATGCTCTTCGCGTTCGAAAAAAAGCTCTGTCCTATAACGAAGGACGACTGTGCTAGCCACTGTTGTTGTACTAAGTGCACTGTCATCTGATAAACAAGCATTTCATACTGAACCTAGGCTTGCAATTCTAACTTACAACATGGCCGTCATTAAGGGCCGGTAGCCGGTCAATACAGACAGCTACGTGCCCATCCTCGGCCGTCTACTTTTGTTTCAGTTCACAGTTACTGTTGAACTACAGTAATAAATAAAGTCCACTAACCGTACTTGTAAGACATTCTTCTCTAAGTCTTAAGTCGAAATAAAGATGTATTAATCAGTATTGCAACAGTTTTAAACGCGGTTGGCGGCCGATCTCTTTCAAAGTTACCGAAGGTCTGCGGGTAGCGCCTGAAACAGAATGGTTACCAGACTTGCGCGTCAAGTCAGAAAAAAAATATTCTGTTAGCCTGGTTTTTGCTTTGCTTTTTTGGGGGCAAATATCGCCACGAAAACGCTAGTAATGGTATTTCCGGGTGTCTAGATTTCAAACCCCTCTAGAAAATTTGCGCCTTCGGTCTACGAGTGCTAAGCCGCCTACTGTTCATTTGGTGACTTCTACTTTCAAAATTTATGACAGCCATGTACAAACATGTAAGCAAATCACAGCCTTTAGAAAGCCCTCCCCTACATATAACACTGCGGCCGCTACAATTCCGAGAAATACCTTCAAAGGGAACCATGTTCTTATAATGAAGCTTATTTGTACCACACCATACCCGATTTTTGTTTTACCTCACGCACCTAAATCACGGGATCCTGAAACTGCTTTGCTAGCCAAAGTATGGGAAGTCTTGGCAACCGTTGTCTGGTAGTCACACAACGCTCCCTCTCCCATTAGCGTTGCGTGACGAACCAGAGAACGGCTGCGAATGAGACCAAAGCCTGTGAGAATAAAACCATTACCTTCTTTAGTAATGAATAAAAGTTGACAACGCCCTGTAAAAAATCCTTCTGTTGTTCCAAACTATTGCCGAGATTGGTGACATCTGACATCAACACCTCTGCAGCAGTTTGAAGAGATCTCTTGTCACGAAGGCTTCTTGTACTGAGTTCTTTCGCCTGTTTCGCCAGTTCTTTGCCTTGAGATATGACTTGCTACAACAGAGGAGACAGAGTATATGCAGGTTTTTCAACAGTTTTGTAAAGTAGCGGACATCCTTTTAAAAGCACCGGACGTGAAAGGTTTTGGCGCCGCAACGCGTCTTGCGAGCACCAAGGTCGCACGCTACCTAGGGAGGTGTGGAGGCATGCCCCACCAGGAAATTTTTAAAATGGAACACTCAGAAACGCCGTTTCTGGCGTTGTTGGAACCTAGGAATCAGTTTCCCAGGCAAGGCTGGAGTTCAATCAATTTCTCTTTAAAAAATAAAAAAAACCCTCAAATGTTGGTCTCAAAGTACCGGATATAGAATGGGAACCGGATATAGAATGGGAACCGGATATGGAATGGGAACCGTCCGGATGAAACATCCGGCCTCTTGCCTCAAACGAAAACCCTGTGTATGTAGTCTGTAGTTTAAGTATTTGCTCTGCGAAGTTCTTTTATTCTTCTTCATTAGTTTTCTCTTACATCGTTGCCCCCGGCAAGCCGAAGCCCTAGTCGCGAGCGATAATAGTAATAATAATAAAAATTACAATAACAATAACAATAACAATAATAATAATAATAATAATAATAATAATAATAATAACAATAATATTAATAATTTTTAATCAGGAGACTCTCTCAACAGGGTGATTTTCAGAGAGGTCCTGAAAATAGAAAGGAAAAACAAAAAGAAAAAGAAGCGTAAAAGCGATAAAAAAAACACACAAAAAATTCCAAAATTAGATCCTAAGTGATCACAGGGAACTATTAAAACAATTTTAAAAATTAGCGCTAAAATGTCACAAAGTCATTTGATTTTCTTAAAAGATATAAAACTGTATGATCTCACAACATTGAAAATAATCATAAAAATTACGCTTAAAATATTCGAGGTTATTTGATTTCCTTAAGCAAAGATCTGGACTATTCCAGTCTTAAACAGCTTGATAATGACTCCTAAGTTTTGCATTCAGGCATTCTCTGTGAAATGGTGCCGCTAGTTTCAAATAGTTCGGCTGGGCAAGAAAGAGTAAAAAATTTAACTTTTTTCAATAGCGATTAAACTACTGATGATTCGATTACGAGATTAGTTTGCTTCAAGAACTGCTCAATAGATCTAATCTGTTAGGACTTTCAGGTCAAGGGTTCCACAACAGAGCGCCACACATGTCAAATATACAGAAACAGATACCAATCGTAAAGACACTCTCACCAATGGTACCATTGGTAAATGATCACCATTCGTCAAAGAAGCCTTACGATTCGTACCATTGGTACCAATGGATTACCAATGGAATACCAATGGATAGAGTGCAGTTAGATTAGACTCCGTTTGTGCGTACTGAATAACCCTCTGGAGCGCCGCTGTAGTTAAAGCTTCGTTTCAGATGGTTAGTACACTGCTTGGGCTGTGTCAATTTACGGAAAGGCTGAAAGGACGACCCGTACTAAAAGATGTTTTTTTTAGGTAAATCGAAGTAAGGAAGTTCAAAAAACACTTAAGGGACGGACCATTAGAAAAGTGATGGGGGGTGGGGGTGGGGAATTTTCAGCTTGCACGCTCACTGCTTGTGAAGGAATTTTTTTTCAGGTGAACCCCTCTGCACGATTTTTTTTTACTACGTGTGAAAAAGTCACAATTAGACCTTCCTTCTGCGTGAATTTTTTTTTTTTACCTTCTTCTTTGCATGAATTTTTTTTCTTGGCATTTTCCCTTGCATGAATTTTTTTTTGTTTTTTCCTCCACCCCCCCCACCCCCCCATCACTTTTCTAATGGTCCGTCCCTTACCTTTGCTCGTGGGTAAAACTCCCTGTCGAACTGCGCCTTGTTATTCTGTGCTCCCCTAAGGGACGGGTCCCTGATTGTTGCGAATCTGTTCAACTGGTCCTCCGCCTCGCCACGAATCCACTTGACTAGCTGGAAAAAAGAATCCACAAAATGTTCTTATTAAGTGAAGTGCAGAAACCTACAGTAACGTTGAAACAAACTAGAACAGGCCTGGGTACTTGAGTTACTCACTCGAGTTATGGTCTCTCTGAGTTCAATGACGTCATTGCCTTGTGTAACTGGTTTGGCCGGTAAAACCTGTTCCATGTCAGTTTCTTTTTCCCAGACCTCATCCAGTTGACTCTTAGCTTGATGCAGTTTCTCACGGTAAGGTCTAATGGACTCCACCATGGGTTTGTATAAAGCCTTGTTGGACATTTCTGAAAACATTCTGTCTTTTTCTGGTGTGATTGACAGCTCGTACAAATGGTCCGCCTCTTCCAAGGCAGCATTTAAAGTCAGTTCCCTAAAAAATAAAAAATAGTAATACTGTAAATTACAACTCACAAGAGTTTAAAAAAAATTTCATGATTTTACTACATACCGCAGGTCTCTGGACCGAACGTCCAAGGAAACATTGAGGGTTCATGAACGCGCAGGAAACTGCTGACTGTGATACGAAGGGCTAACGCTCGGAACGTCAGCACGTCCCTTTTACCTTACGGTGGTATAACTTACTTAATCAACTCGTTTGATTTTCCCAGTTTCTTGTGATACGAAGTAGTTCGGGAAGAATCGGGTACTGCCGACAGCGCTACGAAGTCATTTGACAACAAAGCGGGTATAGCCGAAGTTCCTACGAGGTCACTCGGGAAAAAACCTGATACTGCCGACAGCGCTACGAGGTACTGGTTACAGAACAGTGACTTTTTGGTTGTAGATTATAGCACATCCTTTTTGAATACCTTTTGATCTGAGCTTTCTTGGTCTCCACTCTCTGCAGAACCAAATCTCTACTTGAATGTTCGGTCCGTGACTGCATCTTCTTAAGTGATTTCATCCCCGTGAGCGCCTTCGGCAGATTGCTGGAGACGTAATCTGCATTTACGCAGAATCCCTCCAGCCTCTAAAACGCAGAAAACGAACAGGAGAAAATTCAGCTACCACCTCAAACTCATCAATAATGCATAATGGGTGTTTCATGAAGCACAGTTCATTTTTGCATCGTTATTTTTCTTATTTCGTCCGAGAAACTAAATCATAAACTCGATACATGTATTCATCACACTTTAAACACCTCCAATTTTCTCAAAAATACTCCGCTGTGCGCCATGTTTTCAATTCTCTTCTCGGTTTTTTATGTGATGAAACACTGTATCTCGTCTTTGATCTGGGATGACACACTCTGTCTCGTGTTTTATATGTGATGAAACACTAACTGCATGATGGAAAGACAAAGGAAATCAGGCACCGTAACGTGTTTGGATATCTGAAGAAACACGGCTCGTTTTTGCATCGTTAATTTCTCCTTGAAAATAATTTCATTTGAGAAGTTACATCACACATTCGATACATGTGTATCATCACAAATGAGACACCTCGAATTTCGCATTCAAGTAAATAAGAGACAGACAGTACGCCGTTTGATCGTCATTAATGAGTACAAATCGTTCATTCTTTTCCCCTTCCTTAGGAACGCCCGATAACATCTCATAACACCTTAAGAGGTGTCTTGAAAACACTTAACTGTGGTAGAAATAGAAATGGCATTTTCAAACTGTTAAAATTTTTAAAGTACTATTTGAGTCATTTTAAAAAATTTCTGCAGCACATTTGTTTCCCGAGGCACTGATTTATAAAGAGAATCCTCTTACGGTTGAGAGGTGTCACGTACACGTAAGTGCAAAGATATACTGTAGCAAGCAACTGGACATAAACTCTATTATGACATCAGGGCACCTTTTGTAGTCTGATCCAAGCTTTATGATCGTACAACAGTGAGCCCCCAAACGAAGGTGTCAGTTGACTGCCATCAACATAGGTCGACAAGTTGGCTGTTCCTTTCACGAGAATAGTCTATGATCACAGATAAATAAAGAGGGTTAAGTTGTTTTGTAAAAGAACTTAATACTTAAAATAGAAAATGATGAAAATACATAAAATAAAATAATAAAATAATATAATCAAATAAAGTAAAATATAATTAAATTAATTAAATTATTTATTAAATATAATCATTTAATTTTTTTTAAATAAATAATAAAATAAAGTAAAATGCAATTTAATATTTATTTCAATTAAAATTTAATCAATTAAACTAAATAAATTAAATAAATTTATTTATTTATTTAATTTATTAATATTAATCATTTAATTTTTTAAATAAAATAATATAATGGATCTTTTTCTTACAGGGAACGTCAGTTCCCTTAGAACTTACGGGTTGCATTGCCGGTAAATTGAAACACAAAAATGGCTTTCTCGATAGGGTGAGTTATACGGCAGCAAGATAAAAGGGATTGTGGGTGTAGTTTCTAACCCTTTAAGCCCTAAGGGGTCTACCTCCGACGAAGAAATCGTCTGGTGTCAGCCAGAGTAAAATCTATAAAATCACTCAGGGTGTGAAGGCCTAAAGAAACTAGTGTTGCGTCAGAGAGGAATTGAAACACAAGAAATTGCGGTAATGAAACAAGTTGATAAAGTAAGTTATACCACCGTAAGGTAAAAAAGGTGCTGATGTTTCAAACGAAGGGCTAACGCTCGAAACGTCAGCAACCCTCCCTCCCTTCTTTTTTTACCTTACGGTGGTATAACTTACTTAATCATAACTACAACAAATTTCTCAAATCTGATTAGCTATCAACTGCCCTGATAAATAGGACAGTACGCGTCATGTCTGAGTAATTGGACAGTACGCGCCATCACGCACGCGCTTAAATGGCTTTTTTTTTCACTGCTAGCAAAAAAAATCTTGGAATTTTAGGTGTTTTGATTTAAAAAAAGAAGTTTATATATCACAAATTTGTTAAAGTTATGATTAATTGGTAATTAAACAAATCAGACTCCTGCTAAGCGGTCTTCCGATTTTTTAATCACTCGTATGACTACAGACCAAATTGGACCCCACTCAGTCCTATTACCATTACTTATCAACTTGTGTGATCATCCCAACTTCTTGAAGATAAAAGCAAAGTTGACGTCTCTAGTGTTAGCCCTTCGTAATACACTGTAGCGGATAAAGGACAAGCGGCTTACACTCGAACCGTCTGCTCCTTTTTCATCTTAAGGTGATATACTTTAACTCGCCTTATCAACACCTTTGATAAACCCAATTATTTGTTTTGTGTTGCATGTCCAAGATAGAAAAGGAAAGTCGATTAACTAAACTGAATAACTCTGAAACAAAGTTGTTTAATCACGTTTACAATTACTTCTGCCAAGCACAAATGGGGGACAGGAGGTAGAGTGAGCAGAAAAAGACCTTCACAGAGGGGATGGTCAGGTGGTGAACAAACCTTCTGTTAGAGAAGTAGATACACAGTGAGACGATTACTCCCCCCAAGCACGAATGGGGTATAAGGGGCAGTGAGCAGAAACTGACCTTCATAGAGGGGTAACTGTCAGGTGATGAACAAGCCTTGTGTTACACCAGCTCGCCCAATCCCCTAACAACAATAATTGCTCCATAAGGTGACAACCTAAGCCAGTGCAAGCTTGCAAAATCAGTCTTTAATATTCTCGTAGATCCTGTGACTTGTTGTAGTATTACCTGAAAATTGAGTTGTCCACTTGTTTGTCTGGTATGAATTTGTTTCGCCAAGAACCTTTTGAGCTTCTTTTCTTCAGGTGCAATAATGTAAACACTCTGTACAGCTCTGCTTTCATTCTAAGAACATGTCAAAACATACAGTTAGATGTCACACACAGGATATTACTGCAGTGGTCATTCGGACCAATTACCTACGTATACAGTGGCGCACAGTGTACAGTACCATGGCAAACTTAAGGTAAGTTGACACTCGATTCTCAATATACACGAATAGCTCAATAATGATCTTTGTAATTTTGTTCTTACAAACCTGAAAGACTTGGATCACATCCAACACAGAATTCACTTCAACAGCTTTACAATTCTGGAAGTCAACAAGAAATGAGACACCAGCATCCTTAAACCAGGACCTGAGTGACAGGGGAGAGAAACAACACACGTAAGTACCTCACACTGAGGGAAACTGTGATACAGCGACAGCTGTGTGGGCTGCACATGTGGCGCCATGGGGCCATGGTAGTGTGATGGTTGGTGTTGGACTTGTGGTCAGAATGTCAGAGCTTCAAATAACAGATGATTCATAAATTGCTCTTAACAATCACCTGGACAAAAAGGACAGGTACTTCAGAAGCTTTATCAAGTCTGTTGTACTTTCCTGGACAAGAGTAGAATAACGCTGAGAAGGAAGGACTATCAATGGGTGTCCTTCCAAATCTCTACCACCTGTCAAAAATCACTACGTAAGTCAAACAGTCAAAATAATTATTATTAGTAGTAGTATAAGTAGTAGTGGTAGTAGTGGTAGAAGTGGTGGTAGTAGTAGTGGTAATGGTAATGGTAGTGGTAGTAGGGAGTAGCAGCAGCAGCAGCAGCAGGAGCAGCAGCAGCAGCAGTAGCAGTAGCAGTAGCAGTAGCAGTAGTAGTAGTAGTAGTAGTAGTAGTAGTAGTAGTAGTGGCAGTGATAGTGGTAGTGGTAGTAGTAGTAGTAACATTCAGTGAGTAATTTGGCAAGGGATTTCAAATAAGTTACACATACCAGTAATATGAGGCTGATTTGAAATTATGAGCACAATACACTGTAAATCCCTGAATTGCACAACTCGAGGTGCAATTTCCAATTAAATGTGTCAACAACAAAATGTGAAAAACTTGGGAATTAGTAATGGTGTCAAAATCTAAGGAAAACATACCTGAATAAAAGTCATTGGACGAGTTAATTTTGTCCATGTTTGTTTTCAATCTGCACCTGTCAACCTGCTCACAAGTTTAAGAAATTTTCCGTGATTTTGATTGGCTAGGATGGGCTAGATGGTTAAATTTTATTGGCTAATGGCACGAAGTGCTTAATTCTTATTGGCTGCTTCAATTTTATTGGCTGCTTAAGGTTACACAATACCTTCACAGGTGTCCTTCGGAAAAAAATTTGTACGCATGTTGTTTTAAAGTAAACTACCACAAACTATATATCAATAGAAAGGTAAAGAACTGTAGAATTCGAAAAAAAATATCCGTTGTTTGGCAGAGCCATTATTGAGAAGAAAGAAGCCAATAAACCGAAAACGACCGAGTGTCATTCCGCGAATTAATCGGGTATCAAACGCAGCCACTACTGCAAAAGAACTGCACAATGTAAACCAGCAAGCATCAATCTCTAAAAGGGTGTCAGGCCTTTTTGTAATTCTTATTGGTTATCTTTTTATAGACCTGTAAAGTTGTAGTAGCGAATAATTTGCCAACCCTGTTGCGTTCGCGGCCGTAAAATGAGAAATATCTAAATTAAAGTTAATCCCCGACACCCTTTTAGAGATTGATGCTTGCTGATTTACATTGTGCAGTTCTTTTGCAGTAGTGGCTGCTTTGATACCCGATTAATTCGGCGGAATGACACTCTGTCATTTTTGTTTTATTGGCTTCTTTCTTCTCAATAACGGCTCTGCCAAACAACGGATATTTTTTTTCGAATTCTACAGTTCTTTACCTTTCTATTGATACATAGTTTGTGGTAGTTTACTTTAAAACAACGCGCGTAAGAATTTTTTTCCGAAGGACACCTGCAAAGGTATTGTGTAACCTTAAACTGTTCGTTTTGGCCTGTCCAAAATAGGTCAAATCAGGCAGTTTGGACCTGAAATAGCAAATTAAGCCATCAATAAGGGCTGTTAACAACCATTCATAATTCCAAGAATTTTGTTATTGACACAATTATAATTATTATCATTATAATTATACAACTACCTCTAAATCCAAAATTGGCAACTGTCCAATTTTTCTTAAATTGGACACCTATCCAATTTAAGAAAAACTGGACAGAACTTTGGCAATATTGGATTTAGAGGTAGATATATAATTAACAAATAACAGGACTCCATGCTTGTCCAATTAAGAAAATGTTGGATTCGAAAATTCCTTGGACCACCAAATTGGACTCGGCCTGCGGCCTTGTCCAATTTTGGTGTTCCTCTGAATTTTCTCATCTAATATTTTCTTAATTGGACAGCATGGAGTCCTAATATACATACTTATTTGGTATAAAAATACCAATAAAAATCATGTTAAACATCTTAGGACAATGCCCTGATAGAGGGCAGTAGCTTAGTAAAGAAGCTTATACCACCTTCTCAACCATTCAGGCATCAATAACAGTTGTCATGACAACTTAATGCATTTGTTCATTTCCCATATAGTTCATTATTTCAAAACCCTTTCAATGTCAATTGACATTTAAATCCTGGCAGTATTGCAAGATGTTTGCCACACTGAACTACAGTTGAACCTTGCTACTGCTAACCTTCAAGGGAACGAACAATAGTTCCAGACAACATGGGTTTGAGATCACTGATGGTAAATGACTGAAAAAACAATCCAAGGGAAAATAGATTGAGTTCAAGATAGCAGGGAGTTTGAGATAACCAAGTTTGAGATAGTGAGGTTCAACTGTAGTTTAATGGCTTTTCTCCTAAGAATGTACAGCTCAGTGGTAAAGCATGCAAACTTAAGTAATTTGGAGGTGATAAATCCAACTCCTATTGAGAGAATCTGGCTTTCCTACATACATCATCTTCATTATTTTGATCACCGAATTTATTGTGTTTAGCAAACCTGTTAGGACAGCTACTGCAGAAAGAATAAGCCCATCCTCTGGCATATAAAGCCGCTTTTCATTTCCTTTCTCTCTCAAAGCCATCACCAGCCTTGTCTACAAAAAAGTTTGTATACAGTAAGACAAGGAGTTTCTTAACAGAAAAAGCGCATCATGTGTTGGTTTAAAAGAAAAAAGTAAGTAAAAAAAAAATATATCAACACAATTGAATTTGGCTGGTATATTATCTTGCATTAAAAGTCAGTTTTAAAAGATATGTTGTAATATAATAAGGATTTACACTGTTAAGTAATGGGTTGTTGTTCATCGTTGAAATTGTGATGATAATGTAAATTCTTCTTTTGTCACCCAACGTAGTCACTGGATGTTGATTGCAACGTTTCAACTACTTACTGCTAGTCTTGATTGTCATATATCTTTAAATTTACCTCATAATTTAATCGTTTTTGATATGGGTGAAAAATGACAAAATTTGTTTTCTATACATTTAAGGATAGTTCATTGGCACTTAGCCAGTAGCACACATTTAATAGTTCAGTATTTAAAACGTAACTCAAGTGATTTTAAGTTCTTATCAGCGTACAACAAATTTGTATTGTCAGCAAATAAATAAAATTCTAATTTACTTGAACCATTATAAATGTCATTAATATGAATCAGAAACAGCAAAGGACCCAGGACCCTATGGAACAGTACATAAGGATTTTCCCTTTTTTTAAAAAATGTAGGACCCAATCTGAGTGGTTTGGGTTCTTCCATTTAAATATGAACAGAACCAATTATTGACTATACCAAGAACCCCGTAATGACGATGAAAACAAACATAAGTGAAATTTTAGAAATTTGGGAAAATGAACATATCTTTAGAAGAGTGTTATGATAAGCATGATGATTGAGGCACCTGGGCTGCAAAATATAAATGGAATTTGTTGGTCAAATACACATATATAAAAACAGACGAATAGTAAGTACAGAGGAAAAATGAGTCTACTGCGAATTACAGAATTTGCTCAATATTTTTCAAGCAAGAAGTATGATTCAACATTTTTAAGCAGACTACATGGAAGATCCTGATAACTGCAGTCTTTGCTGGCTAAAGGCCGTCGAAAGCTGGGTTGTGTACTAATATGTAATTAACCTTTCAATGAATCTATCCCGAGCCGACAGGACTGATAGAAAAACTGCGAAAAATTCATTTCGCAAAACAAACGCCATTAGTTAAAGACCTATCTATTCACTGGCTTTCTACTGCTGTTTAATGCCATATCACATGTATGTACATGGTTCAAAGGTGCAGCAAAAAATTCATCTTCGCAGATATGGATTAGTTACATTTTTTTGGCTCCTACTCCGTGTACCGGAACAGGTGACATATGCATTGTTTCACAATTGTGTGTAAATTATCCAGTAACAACTTTTTTATTGTCTGTCTTTGTTTTACGTCATCTGTGTCGATTTTTTTGGCATTTTACAGCCATTGTAACTACCCACCGCAGCGTTGCTTTTATATCAACAGTTTGCAAATAATTATAAAACTCTTGAAGCAAGCTCTGAAGGCTCCGAAAAAAAATTAATAATAATACAGACGACCCAGATTGAAATGCCAGTATAAAACTTCAAGGAAGGTTTTTTTACTGAAAGCAAATATTTTATATTTTAAGACTAGTTTTTGCTAATTTGGCAAATGGTAATAAAAATCACATTTGAGGTTATACGTTTAATTTTAAGGGTTCATTCAATATTTGTATTTAGAAAACAGTCCTAAGAAAGTACGCGCGCTGATTGGTTAGAAATCGTGTTTCTATAACTCGATAGAAACACAGAACTAGCACGAGCTGTTGACGTAATGATGACGCGTGCAAAGAGAATTTACATTTTGATAATCAAAGCTAACAAGTTGCTTTTCTTTTTTTCGTCGCGGTGTTTTCTAAAAGAAATAGAAAACATGTTCTTCGTGTTTCTATTGAGTTATAGAAACACTCGTGAAAGTTTGGGAGAACTCGAAAAAGCTGTGGAAACACTCGCCTGCGGCTCGTGTTCCCACAGCATTTCTCGTTCTCCCAAACTTTCACTCGTGTTTCTATTAAACAATTAGATTATGAGCTCGAGATTTCTATCGCGTGATAGTTGACGAGGGCGCAGCCCGAGTCAACTATCACGCATAGAAATCGAGAGCGAATAATCTAATTGTTTTAGTATAAATCTACTAGTCGTTCAAAACTTTGTCTTTTCTGGAACAGCCTCGACCAGTAAACTGCCTAAATCTTCTTCACGGACACTTCGAAAACGTGAAGAAGCGGCCGCCATTACGCTACTCACTATCTATCACAGAATAGATAGTGAGTAGCGTAGCCAATCAGAGCGCGGCATTTGTGATAGAACGCTAGTAGATTTATACTAAAACTTGATAGAAACACGGTACATGTTTTCTATTTCTTAAGTGTCGATGTCAGAAATCCATAACTCTGTCGCTGTCAATTAATCGCACACTCTAGAAGACCCTCTACAGCAAGTGATGTAACTTTTTGCACCGATAACTTATTAGCAAGTAAATGAATTACTTTCAACGAAAGTTACGCTAATCTTTTAGCGGGAGTCGTATTTCTAGTATAAACAGAATGGGCTCTATCAAGATCTCACCATAGCATCGGGAACGTAAGTGCAAAGACCTCAAAACATTTCAAAACAGTTCGTTTGGGATCGTTCGGAACGTAAAGAATCGCGAGTTTATAGTGCTTACATTTCCTTTCTTCCTTCCTTTCCATTGATATGTCTTGTTATTCCTTCCTTCTCTGTTAATGACTCATAGATAAAATTCGTGACAAGGTCGAGGTATTCTGCGAAAGAAGTCTCTTCATCGGGAAGAGTGTAAATGTCCCCGAGTCCCATTGCTGGAACGAGGACTGATTTTGCCACTCAAACCGCAGTTTGTAACAGTTACCAAAGCTTGATGGATTACTAGATATCTAAAGTGAAAACACACCGCTAATTATAATACGGATTGATAAAACCCTCTCAGAGCAAACAAAATAACACAACCGTTACTGAGGCATGTTTGGAAGCAAACTTGTTTAGGTCAAAATTCCCTTCCAGGGGAGGGTAGTCCTCAGTGGCCAGGCCTTGCGGGGTTGAAGCCTGTCGGAAATTGCGTAAATTCAGCTGTTGCGTAAGAAACTCAATAATTTTTCCTCGACGAAAAAATATGGTTGCAAACAACGATAAAAGAATCCTCGGGAGATCGTCGTTTTCTCTACTTATAGAGAATATTTCGGAGAGGGTAAGAGATCCAAATCGCCAGCCAACAGGGATATTTCGTTATTTTAATACCACAACTACGAAGGGGAAGAGAAATGTAGTAATTTCATGCTACATTTTGGGATTTATCGGACTTCATGCGATCTGGGCTCATTCGAAGAAGAAGAATAATAATATTGGAGAAGAAATACAGGGAACACAGGAAGCCCAAGCAGCAAGCTAAGAGACGATGATGATGACGAGTTTGAACGCTGTATTAAGTTACGTACTACAGCTCCTCTCCTGTTAAACGGACTACGTGTAGTTCTTGTCAAGCAAAACTGCCAACGTAACCGAATTTTTTTTTATTTCAAACTTTATCTGAACCGTTATCAGCAGCGATTTAGCTGGTGCCCACAGACCATCTTTTTGGCACTCGTTGAAGACAAAGACTTATTCAATTTGCCATGGAGACAACAAAGCGGCTTTTTATCAACTCTTTGACCCAATGTATACTTTTGTGGCGACAAGGGGATTAAAGCAATGGAGTTCATAATAACACGGAGGACAACACTGTGCCAAAATGCTTGAAAAAGAAAACGTTTTCTATCTTCAAAATAACAACAGGGAGTATAAATCTGTTCCGTGTTTTGCAATATTTGTGCTGTATCTCATTTACTCAACCATGTTATAACATAATTGTGTTGTAAATCATGTAAAAGATAATAAAGTAATTTTAGCTGGCAAGTCCTTGCAACCTTCCTTGATGAGTTGTATACCCCTAGCGGGGCTGGATACGAGGTCATAAATCCTATGATCAAGCCTATGATCAGAGCATAACCCTTTCACTCCCAAGGGGTCTCCATTTGACAAGTAAAATCGTCTGGCGTTAGACAGAGTAAAATCTATAAAGTTGAGGCCCTATTAGGGGTTTTAGGGATACGGGATATTTGCGAAAAAAATTATAAGGATACGGGATATTTCGGGGAAAAATTATAGGGATACGGGATATTTAGAAAAGAGATAGTGGAATATCGAACGTCAAAGTTTTCTTTTTTGACACAAGAAAACAGTTAATTGATCAATATGAAAGACGGGAAAAGTAAAAAATAGAACTTGAAAATGCGAATTAATGTATTTCCCCATGAAAAAACATTGTTATCTTCCTTCAAACCCTATTTGCACTTGATTTCTGTTTTAAAGTATGAAACCGCACTGGAAAATGTGTTTTACATTATTTTGCAGTGACGTCATCAGTATTAACTTGAATTATAGGGATACAAACTACAAGAATTAATGGATACGGGATATTCACACCCCCCCTAATGGGGCCTCAAAGTTACTCTTGGGAGTGAAAGGGATAAAGCCTATATAAAGCCTATGATCAGAGTGGATACGCGGTTAGTCATGAATTAGTTATGCTTAAAGATTTATATGTGGCGATATGTAGTTTTCTCGTTCTTTAAATGATATGTATTTCTCGTTCTTTAAATGCGTGATCCGAGGCGTGATCACTGAGCGAAAGAGAATTAAATCAATGTCTTTCGAAAGAGATGGATTTATCTGTATTTTTCGTTTTTTAAGTGACCAGCACTTATCCGCTTACCCGCGTATCCAGTTCCATCCATACTTAACATTTTACCGGCGATGTGTAACCATTTGCCATTACGTATCCGCGTTTAGTATAAATACTCAGCTGATTATACAAAATCACGCGCTCTGATTGGTTCGCTATCTCGGATTATAAGCCGATAATCACCTCGACGAGCAAAACTGATGACTGCCAGTCGTTTTTCAATTGTGACGCGCGCTTTTGATGAAATAAGACTTTTTCGTGTTGTGCAGTGCTTTTTCTTTTCTTTTTCTTTTGAAATAAGCACCTGTGTATTTATACTAAAACAATTATTCGCCGAAGGCGAAGTGATTATTGGTGAATATTATTGGTGAATATAATTATTGGATTATTGGTGAATATTCACCGATAATATTCACCGATAATCACTTCGCCTTCGGCGAATAATTGTTAAATATCTACTTCCATCTATGCTTAACGGCATATTACAGGGGGTAGGTAACTCTTTGCCACTACGAATCAACTTATCCGCGAAGCCAAATTTTTTATGGGATTACTTTCAAAGTGGCAGGGCATTCTGCAGTTACTCGCTTTAGTTTCAATTCACTGTTCATCTGTATTAATTTATTACAATTTTATGGCTTAAGAAAGAAAACAAAGGCCAAAGGATGAAATGCAAAAGAGTCAAGGACCCCATATTAAAGCAGATCACCTAAGGTACTAACATAAAAAATACAAATAAAAGCGAAATTAAAATAGTAATAAATAAGTAAACAAGAAGTCCGTTCAAAGATTATGCTGATCCTTAAAAAACCTTTTAACTAATGCCTTAAAAGAGTTCACACTTGTTGCCTCACGAATGAAAAGGGGAAGCGAATTCCATGTTCCCACTACTCTATGGAAAAAAGAAAATTTAAGGACGTTCGTTCTTGCATATCTCATCTTCAGAGTTAACTTATCATTATGTCTAAAAGAATAGTGATCAGTTTCCTTATAAAAATCCACATAAGGTTCAACATTGATGTCAATAATCCCATTAAGAGCTTTATATAAAAAAGTAACATCTGCTAACAATCGCCTCTTTTCCAATGATAACAAATTTAGTTTATTCAGACGGCAAGCATAGGTGTCCTCAGTCTTTAAAATAAATTTAGTTGCCCTTCTTTGAACCCTCTCCAACTTTTCAATGCCTTTTGTGGTGTAAGGGGACCAAATTGGAGAACAGTATTCTAAGTTGGATCGTACAAGAGCACAGTAGAGAGTTCTTAAAGTCTTATGATCATCAAAATCTCTGCAAGTTCTTTTAATTAATCCTAACATCCTGTTTGCTTTGGCTACAACTTTGTCGATGTGCAAATTCCAACGCAGGTGCTGATCAGTGGTTATTCCTAGATCTCGGAATTCACTGACTTCCTCCAAAAGTGAGTTATTTAAATGGAAATTTGAAATAAAAGGCTGTTTCTTCTTCGTAATTCTCATTATTTTACATTTCTTTACATTAAAAATCCATAAAATTGCTTAGGCTCCATTGATGAAGATTATCCAAATCCTCCTGAAACATGTTTTGATCTGAGGCAGAGTCAATGATCCTGAACCTTTTACAGTCATCTGCGTAGAGGGCGATGGTATTTCCTGGAAGTACAACATCCTCATTTCTGCATACATATCATTCGCTGAAAAAACGAGAGGAACGTGCATACATATTCAAATCTAAGGAATGTCTCCTAGTTCCTAATCATTTCTACAGTCGCCCAATGCACCTTCTGGCGCGTTCTTTACGCCGCTCTGCCTCAGAATAGGCCCCAACCACTTTATGGTGGAAGTTCAATTTCCTTTATGGCGTAAAGCGTCGTTTGCATTGTTCCGAAAAAAACTTTCACAGCACATATGACCTCCGACTGGAAGTTTTAGTCATTTCGCATAAAACGATTTCCATTTATCATGTATAAAAAAAAAGAAATCCGTTTCTTGAAGTGGGTTAGTAAATTGTCGCATCGCACAGATTTAGACTGATCTTGTTTTGCACGGTTTTCCCTTTAACTGAATAATTCTAACGATCTGGCCTTCTGGCTAGTGCGTTGGCAGAGAAGAAAGCCGAGAGAAGAATACTGTGTGCAGAAAACGTCTCAGGCTGCCAGAATGTGTAAGGTAAGAGAGATTTTACGTCACAATGGTTTTCCACGTTCCTCTCGTTTTTTCAGCGAATGATAGCACAGGTTCTTCTCGTGCCTGTCGTTCTTTCAGCGAATCATAGCACAGGAATTAGCATAGCAGGAGTTTGTCACGCATCAGTAATTTTACAGCAACAACAGCAATTTCGCTCCTTTCGTTTACCGTGTGCATGCGTTGTGAAAAAGTACTAACAGTGCATGTTCTGTATTTTTTCGATTGAGTATTGACAGCCAGAGTGGAATATTCTCAACCAAACCAGAGTGCATTGTTGTATCAGATGAAACAAATTTGAACCAACGTGTTCATTTGAGCAAAATTTCAACCAGCGTGTTAAATCAAGAAGCAGTCGTGTTCTTTGCAGTGACTGAACCAGCGTATTCCTCCGAGTAACAAAATTGAGACAGAGTGCTTTGTACATGTGACTATTATTTTATTAGCTGGCGTGCTAGCAAAGGTGCTTCACAAAAATAAATAATTAGTTTCTGTCGACCAAACATATTTGTCGAACTCATTAAATTGTAGCCAAGAAAACTACATGTACTCCATCCACTACGTCAATTTATTATTAGTACTATTTGTGCTACTCAAATTTTCCAATCGACTCAAATTACCATCAGCCCTGTTTCACAAAGCGTATCTCCAGGTATTAACAAACAAAGCAAAACCACCATTTTTCTACCACACATTCCTAGGGCATAAGATCCCAACTTCCCTGTTTTCATCGTTGGCACTTGTACTGATAAGTACCACTAGTAATAATAGTAATGAACTTTGTTTGAGTGTCAACTGTATCTAGCACTGACGTACTAATTGGGGACACTGTAATGCACAAATGAAATGAAATGAAATCATATTAAATTAAATAAATCAAATCAAATTAAATGTTGGTTTATGTGGAGAGGGGAAAACCGGATTCCGCAGTGAAAAACCTCTCGTAGCAGAGTAGAGAACCAAAAAACTCAGCCCACATATGACGCCGGGACCGGGAATAGAACCCGGGCTACATTGGTGGAAGGCGAGCGCTCTCATCACTGAACAGCCCCTAAACCAAGCTCAGCCGTTCCCTTATTTGCATTGCAATTTGACATTAATTAAGCCTTCAGTTGACTCTTGAAATAGCCACTTAAAAGCTGTCGCGAGGTTTACCTAAGGATATCGCACCTGTTCAAGAAAATCATAGCTTGGCGTATTACGTGGCATACCACTTGAAAGCACTGCATAACTACTATCTATGACATACCATATAAGATTCATGTACGGCGAATCACGAGCCAGAAAAGCCGTTGTATATCTTTCAGTATATTAGCCACGATTTTCATAATGCCATTCAGCACATTTGTGGTATTGCCTTCAACTTACGTGTGTGTAATTACGAATGAAATGGTAAAAACTGAACAACATATGTGTATAGGTTGAAATATAGCTAGAATGTCGCGTTTAACCGGTGAAGCAGTCTTTAAAGGAACTGTCCATCATTCACGAATGCAAATATTCTTACTAAATATATTATTAAATATTCGTTGTTTGTTTTACACAGCACCTTAATCGAATTTTTCTTCAAGACTATTATTTTGGCAAATCACAATATTTTTCAATCATATTAGCCCAAGAAAAAATTAGTAATAGTTAAGAGATTAAAAGCCCCTGTTTTGGTTTTTCACTTTTTAACTGACAAATCAAATTTCTTCGCGTGCAAAATTGAAAGTCGCGCAGTACCTATTAATTACGACCTCTAATTACATTGTTCATTAAAATCTACACTTGAATAGCCCACACTTGAAGCAAAGCCATTAAGTCTTAAGACCAAGTGTATAATCAAGACAAAAGGCAACAATTCTTAAATTGTTCTATCCCGCCCCAAGAATTGAGCTCGCTCTCTGCGATGAAAATCTAGGGTCATCCGTTTCAATTCACTGTATCAGTAGAAATGATTTAAAATCGCGGATTCCTATGAAAACGGCTCTGTGGGTGGTAGCTCTTGCATCGTAGGAAATCTTTAGTGTTTTGCACCAAGCGAGGCAATGTTTACGTTGCGAAGACAAAACTATGAAAGATCAAGCCACCTCCGCCTTATTTATGCTAAAATTCTTTGTGTGCAGGTGTTTAGGTTAATGGACTGAGACCAAACATAAAAGGTACTAAAGATTAACGTGTCGCCGTGTTATTTACACTGACTTGAGAAAAGGTATGCAAATAGCCAGCCGGTTGGAGACCTCGTTAAGGCCGCGAAATCCGAGGTGAAACACTTGTTTCGTCCGTACGTAATTAAGTATTGGGAAACTGAATCGCCTTTGGTATGCCATTGCAATTTAAGGAAGTAAATAGTATCTTGGGTGGCTAGCGGAGACTGCCACGCTTTAAAATGATTGTCATTGGCTCGACGACGTAGTAAAACCAGGATCAAAGAGGCACTGATGTCGAAATTTTGGTATAGATGATTTCGTAGGAGGAGAGAAAGTTACGACAAAGACTGTTTTGCAGCACAGCTTAACATTAACTTAATCCATGAAGGCGTTTGATGTTTTTCACTCCACGGAAACTGCGCAGTTCACTGAGCTGCGAAATCGTGGTTTGACTTGGAGGCGAACGGTCAGTTTCAAAGAGAGATGCCGAGAAAATAGCTGGAACAGAGGTAGTTGGGATCTTACAACGCAAAGAACGTCAAATGCATTTATGACTGATTTTTCCCGTAGTAAGATACTAGTTTCTGTGAAAGAAAAGAAAAATTCAGCGCAGCAAGCTTTTGTAGGAGATGGTAACAAACTTCTCAAGAATGGTCACAGATGGGATGTAAATGGTGAAGGGATAATAACTACAGATGTTTTACCCACTGAAAAGTCACAGCCTAATCATGATATGCAGAATCAGTCACCTCCTGTATATACGGGACTTCGAAGGGCGAGGAGCTATTCGTTCACGAAACACAACAGATTATTGTCGGGCGACGGTTCTACCGCCAGTAAGAAAAAACCACGTATGACTAGAAGCAACACTACTGCATCACTTTTGGCGGATAGGCCGTCCAACATACCGGTTCTTATTCGGAATAACAACGTCAGACTTCGAAAGTACAGTTGTCCTGAGTATTACACCGGTGAAAGCAGAAGATGGCAAGAAGGAAACGAGACTGGAGCTAAACTATTCAGTTCAAAGCCGCTAAACAGGGGGAGAGAAACTGGGCTAGGAAAGCAAATAAAGTCACAGAAAAAGACACAATTATACATTTCAAGAACAACAAATCAGATCCAGTCTTCGAGAACAAACGGCCAGAGCCAAGCTTCAAGAACAAATGATCAGGTCGACGTTCTATCAGGAACAACCGTTCAGAACGAAACGCCTAGAGATGGGAGGGTGTCAGAGCATTCAGCTACAGACAACAGTGAGACCGACGCAGTTTTCGCGTTTGACGAACTAGAGGAGTCTTTGAAAAGCTACAGCGTGGATACGAACCGGCGGCGTTCCCAGCCGAAGAACAAAGCTGGTGTCTGTTCGAGTATGTACGGAACCAGAATACATATCTTGAATTGGCTTGGTGAAGTAAACAGAAATAATCCGGGAATTTTAGACTAAGCTGTAAGAAGAACTGTGGGGTCGCTATGGGGTCGCTTACACTGTTACTCCTTGTTCAATGCTTAGTAAATCAAGCTATAAACTAGTCTCTTGCAAGTTTTTCCTTAATTGTTAGTTCTAAGAAATGACATGTACTTTTCCGACAAGTTGTAAACCGTATGTATATCATATCCAAGCCGGAAAAGCCTTGTGGAATACACTGCTCGAGAAGTAATCATGCATTTGTTCTGTAGCATAACCTTTATTTTATGCTCTTCTCTGCAGGTGTGCGGACAAATGTTAGCAGAAGGAAAAATGGTCTCGAAAAGGGTTTTACCTGTTCACCCAACCCCACCAAACCACACATAGAAAAAACTGCTGTTACACCTCATAATTCAAATGTGTTAATGTTTTCACGTCGAGTTCAAAAGCACACAGCCTAAACTCACGCTTTCCGTCAATACTGACAAGCAAATTTTGAAAAGAATAAGATGCAGAGTAACACACTGTTTACGGTAATAAGTACAGTACTGTTCAGTAGCTTTACAAATAATGGTCACACTGCAAGGTTTGATCCACAGATGAAAAAGTTAGAGCCACACTGTACAGTAAAACAAACAGTACCACAGTACTGTACTGTTCAGTAGCTTTACAAAGAATGGTCACACTGCATGGTTTGATCCACAGATGTAAAAGTTAGAACCGCACTGTGTAGTAAAACAAACAGTACCACAGTACAGTAATGTCGAGTAGTTTTCCATGGAATGGTCACACTACATGGTTTGAACCACAAGTGAAAAAATTAGAACCACACTGTATAATAAAACAAAATGAAAACAAATGATCTGTTAAAGTTAAAGTATTAGCAAAGCGATTTTATCAAGATTGTGTTTTTCTGATGAAGCTATTTTTAGTTTTGTTTTTCCCTTGCATAGGGTGTCATTTTTCGAGTTTGGATTTTAGAAAAGGCTATCAATTTTCGTTTGCTTCATCTTTAAATAGGATCAGGGTTTAAAACCTTTTGCGGCATACACCTTTCCGAAATGTATGAGAGTACTCCCGCCACTCCCACCCCCGGAGTCACACTGAATGGTTTTACTTACAGATAAAAAGTTAGACTCAAATTATTATGACATTCGGGCGTTATCGCCATCTGTATTTTACAACGTGCTCGCTTTTATGTTGCGAAAGCGAATGTCAAGGTCATTAAAAATGTATTTACACACGGTTATAATTTATTTATTAGAAAGTCTTGACAATTTCAGTACTACGCAATCAATTTTGACAGGAATTTAGCTTACTATATCCTCGTGCAAACAAACGTACGTGTCTGCTTGAGAAGGGTGTGCGAAACTGCATTTACACACATCGGCTTTTAGGGACGCGGACTCGTAATCGACTCGGACGCAGTCGGGACTCGATGTTGAGCCAAGTTTTCTCCGACCACAGGCTCCCCAAACCTATCTTGCAATTAAGAAATTCAAAAAATGACAGGTATTGAAATCCTACTAAAACCATAGTTTATATATGTAGATGTATATGTTCGCTTATTTGGCGTTGAACCTACACAAAAATACACTTTTTTCGGTAGGATGACCAATCAAAAGTTTCGACAACTATATTCGCAAGTAACATGCGAACCAAAAACAAAAGTTTGTGTAGGGTCACGGTCGATTCAACATCTATTGCGAGACTGCACTGTTCTTGCTTTTGAAATATCCAGAGTTTCATAACCAGCACCTCGATTAACTATGCTAAAACTTCCTTTCCTTGTTAACCGATTCTGGGCAATCTCGGCGAAATTTCCTCTCGGCTTTTTCCAACGAAAACTCACCCAATTATGATTGACGTCCATATTCCAGTGAGGCAAAAATTATTGGATAATATACGCCACCTTCTTGGCTTAAAAAATAATTGTTGCCAGGTAAAAACAAGGAATCTATAACATTTATTGAATTAATAATAAAACTTCAATGACAGATTGACCGAAATGATTAACATCAATTTAACAAATATATAAATGAGAATTATTGGACGGTAGAATTCACCTTTCTGGCTATAAAGAGCGACAGCCAAGGAATATTAAAAACATACTAGTAAAATTAATAGTTATGATAGTTATAATAATAATAACAATGACAATAACTATAATAATAACAATAGCAACAATAACAATGTAGCAGCGACGATTAACAATAATAATGATGACAATAACAATGACAACAAGAACCATAACAATGACGATAACAATGACAATAACAATGACAATAGCAATAACAAGAACAATGATGGTAATGACAATACCAATGACAATGACGATAACGATTACAATAACAATGGCAATAATTAAAAGAACAGTAACAATGACAATAACAATGACAATGACGATGACAGTGGCAATAACAATGATGACAATAACAATGACAATGACGATAACAATTACAATAACAATGGCAATAACAAGAACAGTAACAATGACAATGACAATGATAATGACAATAACAATGACAATGACGATAACAATGGCAGTGACAATAACAATAATGACAATAACAGTGACAATGACGATAACAATTACAATAACAATGGCAATAACAACAAGAACAGCAACAATGACAATAACAATGATGACTACCAATGACAATGACGATAACAATGACAGTGACAATGACAATAACGACAAGAACAATAACAATGGCAATAACAACAAGAACAATGACAAGAACAAAGATAATGAAAATAACAATGACAATGATAATAACTGACAATGACGATACAATGGCAATTACAAGAACAGTAACTATCATGACATTAACAATGACAATAACAGTGGCAATGACAATACCAATGACTGACAATAACAATAACACTACCAAAACCAATAGCACTAAGAAAGAGGAATGACAATTTTTGCATAGAACGAAAGATAACAAAATTTAGCAACTCCACATTTTCGCGTCAGTAAATTTCATCCTGGCAAGTTAGTCCAGGTTAAAGACCTGGGATCAATATCAGTTTCTGGGCAACTGTGCACCTACCCCTCCCCTAATCCAGCAAGTTATAATGAGTTAAAAAGTTAGCGTTAATGTTGGTTTAGGGAAGGGGTAGGTGCACGGTTGCCCAGAAACTGATATTGATCCAAGACCCGAGTTCACTGAGTTATAAATGAGCTATCTTTCTGCTTGATCACGTAAGGAGAATTGGATATTGATCACTTCTGAAAACTGCCAATCTGAGCTTGGCCCAAGCTTTATTTGACACCTAACAAAATACCATGGTAAATAGACAAATTTCACAGAATTTAAATCCTCTTGGTGTATAAGGATCTGCAATCTTAGAGCTCCAGCTGCTTAGATTTTAACTCCACATAAAATCATCTTCTCCTTGACGCAGGGGAAGTCTTTCCTGGGCTTCGCTTAATTGCTCAAGTGATACCGGAGGCCACTTTAACCATTTAGACGTTTCAAATAAAAAATATAGAGTAATCATGGTGATTTCTGGTTAAAACCCTCTGATGCGTTTGCACCCTAAATTCAAATTAACCTTGTTTTGGTAAGTTATATCCAACGTACAATCCAAAAGATTTTTTCGTCCCCCTGGTAGCAATGTGAACATATAGTTGAGCTTTCCATAGTTAGTACAGGGAACTTCTACTACCTATGAACTTTCTTAACTGCCATGCTCAGAACACAGCTAACACAGTTTGAACGGAGAACCTTTAATTACCCAATCACGACTAAGTATGTCTACACTGGAACACATTTCAACAAATCACCATTCAGCTTGGTGTGACGTACGTTAACACGTGATTTGGGCAACAGAGCAAAAAATTGAGCTCTAGAATCATCTTAGAATTTCCGTCCGAATTCTATTGCTACACACAACGCTCCGAGTAGCCAGCGCAGAGACGCATTTGTTTGTAACAATGGAAAAAAAAGTCGTCTTCACGAAGGCGATATTCTGAGATGATTCTAAGCACAGAATGACAAAGGAATTATTGTCCGTTTGTCTTTCTGTCATCTTCACCCTTCCACTCCCAAGATCAAAGTGGAAGTTTGTCATTCTCTTATAACTTAGATTGGAGAATTTGGTGATATATCGAACGGCATCTTTTAATTAATAATCTTAACTCACAATATATGTGATTGCTTACTGATGCATTACAGTGTGAACTCAACCGGGAGCACAAACAGTTTGAAACTTAAAACAACGATTCTTGTTTTTGATTGGCTAATGAACTACTGAAGTCGGACTTCTTTGTTGTGACTGGTTTTTGATTGGCTAACGAACTATGCAGACGTGACCTGTGATTGGCCGATTGATGTCGGATGGCCCCGGTTGAGTTCGTAATATTAAAAGAAGTTGCAAATTAAAAATTTCTGGGAGTGAAAGGGTTTTGCGTCTTTGTACTGCACATCAACATGGCTGCCATTCTTGAAAGCTTTAATTATTCTTTTTGTACAAGCATGAGGGCATTTGTTTTAATTTTTTTTCGTTTTTTTTTTTTTTCATTTGGCGTGGCTTTTCAAATGGCCGAAGCGATTACAACAAAACTGTAATCCGTAGAGTTAAAATTCTTGTATCCCTTTACAAATAATAACATTGCTTTCTGTCTGCAACAAGAAGGTAGGTTTGTTTACGAAATTAAGATAGCAAGGGAGCGGGAGAAAGGGTGAGTGAGTGAATTATAGATTTTTGTAAAGGGTAGGGTAGGGCAAAAGTTTGATGTAGGTGGGACCTAGTCCCTTCGCTCTTCCTCCTCCTCAGCTTCCTCTTCTTCCTCGTCCATCTTCTTGCAAAAGTCATCTGATCACAAATCAATAAAACAAGTCAGTAAAAAACAAAACCTGCAGCCGTACTATGTTCTCCGTCCAGTGATAAAGATTCACACTGCAGG
>OX453283.1:3275737-3280737 GCA_949710005.1 Ricordea florida | reverse complement strand
AAGCCTCTTCCTCCCTTCTTTCTGGGTACGTATATTCTGGCAACATCACTTCTAGGGTGTAGTTCCTTATTCATTGTCATGATTTTTCTAGACTTCCTATCTATTTCCTGAAGTTCCTCCTTATTCCAATTAATTGTTCCTGCTCCATACCTCATGAGCGACACAGCCCAAGTATTTACTGCTTTGATTTTGTTCTTACCATTGAGCTGAGATTTCATGACAAGTTTAAACCGCCTTAAGTACTCTGTTCGAAATATTTCTTTCATTTCCCTTTCCTTAAACTTGTCCAGCTCTAGAATGCCCAGATACTTGTAACCTTCTTCATCAACTTCCTTTATCGTCTGTCTATTTATCAAGTTAATACCCTCACTTTTGCACAACTTCCCCCGCTTCAGTACCACAACACCACATTTCTTTACCCCAAATTCCATTCCTATATCTTGGCTAATCAACTGTACCGTCGAAACAAGGCTTTCAATCTCTGCTTTATCCTTGCCATAAACCTTCAAGTCATCCATAAAGAACAAATGATTTATTTTGACATCTCCTAATGTATATCCAGCTTTCGCATCTTGCAAGATCTTGGTCAAGGGTACCATGCAAACAGTGAAGATAAGGGGGGACAGACTGTCTCCTTGAAAGATACCCCGCTTAATATCAACTACACCAAGTGTCTCTCCACAAGAAGTCAGCTCTGTCTTCCAATTTACCATAGATTTCTGCAGAAAAGTTATTATATTTTCCGCCACTTGTGCCATTTTTAGGCTTTCAATAATCCAAGAGTGAGGCACCATATCATATGCTTTCTTATAGTCCACCCACGCCATAGCAAAGTTCTTATGCTTTCTTTTGCAATCAGCAAGGACCATCTTATCAATCAACAACTGATCTTTTGTGCCTCTACTCTTTCTCCTACACCCCTTCTGTTCTACAGGCAAAGCATCGTTTTCTACAAAGAACTCATACATACTATCAGCTATGATCCCTGTCATCAATTTCCAAGCAAGTGGTAGACAGGATATGGGTCGATAGTTATCAACAGCACTACCTCTTTCTTGGTCTTTCTGACACAGCACAGTCCTTCCAGTTGTCATCCATACAGGTATGGTGACCCTGTTGTTGATCAAATCATTCATGTGGTCCGCCATTCGTTCATGTAATGCTGTCAATTTCTTGATCCAGTAGCCTTGGACGCCATCAGGGCCAGGTGCCTTCCAATTAGGGATCTTCTTTGACCTTGCTGTCACCATTTCAGCTGTTATTACAATGTCCTCCTGTATACCTTCTACTCTTTCCTTTTTCAGTTCTTTTAACCATTCTGCATTTTCATTGTGTAAAACCTCCTTGCCCCATATATCTCTCCAAAACTGTTGGCTTTCCTCAGCATCAGGTCTAACTTCATTGAAGCTACTAGATGTTCCATTCATTTGTTGGTACACCCTCTTTTGGTCTTGCTGGAACAATCTGTTGACTTGATAGCGATGAATCCTTTGCTCATACCTTTTCAACTTTGCAGATTTAGCTAGCAGTCTTTGCTTAAGTTCTTCAATTACAAGCTTTTCTCCTTTCTGTTTGATGTTGTACTTCCTCTCCAACTTGGAGTATTTTTCCTTCCTTTTAAGTTTCCCTTGTTTAGATCTTTCCAGGATGTTGATGTGCCTCCGTAACTCTGCAATAGAGTCTTTGATTCTCCTTTTCCACCGCGGTTCTTTGCCTCCTTTTCCCTCATAACCACCCACTTTGAGTCCAATTTGTCTTCCTACGTAAATCGCAGTAGCATTAATCAATTTATTGGTGTCAGTGATATTGTTAGATTGTATATCTGACACTACTCTATTCACCTTCTTCGTCCATTCTGCCAGTACTTTTCTGTCAACTCTCTTAAACCCAGCACCATTACACACCTGACCGCTTCTCATAATTTCCAATATATCCTTGATCATTTGAATCTCCTCGTCATTCCTCGTGTCATTGTCTACAATCTGCACATTGACATCTCCATTTAGTTCATCGACCTGTTCGGGTTCTGTGTCTATACACCCGACATCCTGTTCCTCTAATTCTTCATCTACTGTAGTCATTCTTCTCCTGATTTCATCCAACTCGACCGAAGTAAACCACTCATTCTTTCTGATCGCCCTAGCCTGATCACATAGTCTCTGCTCTGTTATCTTTGGTAAACCTCTTTCCTTCCAGACAGCATGCATTCTCTGTCTATATCCTCTGACTGGTCTGCCATTTTCATCCACTGGTTTACCCAGATAGTAGCACTCCATTACAGCAATGTTCATATCTCTGCTCCATTTCATTCTGGCAGTAGCTGGATGACGACCGGGCCCACCCTGCCCTACAGTGGGACACCTGCCGGGCGAGGAAGCTTCACCAGTTTCCCCGGTTCCACTCCCATTCACGCCGTTCGTGGATGAATCATAATCTGTCATCTTCACTCATTATGAGGGTGGTACTTTTAAGGTGCAACCAGCACCAGTGTTTTTATCGAGACACTTTCTCTAGAAGGGCTGTCGACCAAGACTGAAGGGTCCCCTCTACCCTGTGTTGTTACCCCAACGAGGGTGGCAAGGGGCTGCGGGCACTTGCCAAAGGTGCCACCCCAGACTCTGGTATTATTATTATTATTATTATTATTATTATTATTATTATTATTATTATCATTATTTTTATTATTATTAGTTATTATATGGCTGGTTCCACAAGCAGGGAAGATGAAGTGACTCCTGGGTTCTGACTGGCTACCCAAGCCTATCTTCCCACCCAGAATTTTCTGCATTGTCCCACAAAACAAAACAAAGCAAAATGGCCATAAAATAAGTGTGTTCAGTCAAGATGGCTGGATATTGGCCCCAATTCTGTTATGCATTTTTATTGAACTCAACTAAGTCTCGGTCAAGAAAAATACAAAAAAAGAATTCAGCCAATTTTCAGCCATCTTGACCTCCACTTGGTCAATAATGCATTTTCATTGTTACTAATAATAATAAACTCTAAATTATCTATAACAATAAAAATGATACCTGTATACATATTAAAAATATTAGTTAATAGTGATACTACAACTAAATTTTTTTCTTAAAATAGGAATCAAAGGAAAAGAAAAAAAAAGAAAAGGACATAAAGTTGTTCCTGCTAAAACGTTAAACATTACTTAAGAAATAGAAAACATGTACCATGTTTCTATTGAGCTATAGAAACACGAGTGTATGTTTGGGAGAACGAGAAATGCTGTGGGAACACGAGCTGCAGGCGAGTGTTTCCACAGCTTTTTCGAGTTCTCCCAAACTTTCACGAGTGTTTCTATAACTCGATAGAAACACGAAGAACATGTTTTCTATTTCTTTTAGAAAACACCACGACGACTAAAGGGAAAACAACTTTTAAATTTTGATGATTAAAATGTAAATTCTCTTTGGTGGCATCATCATTACGTCAACAGCTCGTTCTAGTTCTGTGTTTCTATCGAGTTATAGAAACACAAATTCTAACCAATCAGCGCATGTATTTTCTTAGGACTGTTTTCTAAATTACAATAATCTTTCATTAAAATTACCTCTTGTAATTATTATTAGTGGCAATAATAATTATTACTATTTCTATTATTAGTATCATTATTATTTTTATTATTATCGTTACTATTATTAGCAGTAGTATTGATCAACTGGCCAGCCTTATGTAGAAAGAAAACATACCTCAGATATCCTGAGATACACTCCTCTTGCATTGCTCCCAACATCAAAATAAAACCTCTTTTGCTCCACGCGAAGCTCTCGTGGACTTGGCAAGTCGCTGGCTACCTCCTCTGCAAAAACAAGAGTTAAAAACAGATTAAAGGCAAGAGAAGTAAAGGTTACAAAACGGATAAAGAGTTAAGACTATTGTGTCAAAAAAGAACTGAAAGAGATGCACAATCATCATGCAAAAAGTCAACAGCAGGCTGCAGAGGCCGCGTAACCAAGTGGTTCGCAGCAAAAGCAGCATGACCAAGTCGTTAGGATGCCGGACTTGAATCTGGTCATGGTCCCAGGTTCACCATCCTGACCGACTCCTGGATTTGTAATACAGTAATCCCAAGTTCGAGATCCTAGACCATGACTGTAAATAGTCAACTAGTCTGCCTCCTGTCAGCTGGGATTCTTAGCAAAGTTTATGCTCGTAGTTGGAATGGGTGTTCCCATAAGCTTTCACGACACGGGGTAAACAAAGTTTCCTTACTTCACTTTTAAAGGATCATGTGAAATAGAGGAGCATGGATCCAGCCAAGTACTCCCCACAGAAGGAAGACAAGATGAGTGAATGATAGTGATATTAAATCATTCAAACCAGTTTACTCGTGAAAGAGATGTAGATGTTATTTCTTATCATGTTATCAACACATTGTCACGGCAAAGTAATAAATGGAGGGACATGCATGGAACAGATTTCCCACCACACCCCTTTGAAAAAATCAAATAGTCAACCCCTGAGGATGATAACTACTGACAGAAACTCAGATCTTGATAAACAAAGAGTTCAAAATTTCTTTACACACCTTCCTCTGATCCATACTCATCTAGCACCTCAGAGATTGCATTTCTTATGTCCACAACACCTTGTGAAGGAACAGCAATATTTGTACGACCACCACGACCATATGGCCCAGTCTGATTAATCTGACAAAACACAGCAGTAATAATTATTATTGGTATAGTTTGTAACAGCAGTTATTGCCTGCTTTTAATAATACCTACTAGCTATTCTAGAAAAAAAAAATGTTTACCATGACCCAACAGTTATCGGTTCCCAATTTCTCTTTGGGTCAAATCAGAATAGAGTGATTGACAATAATAATGAAAATAATGACAAGGGAAAGATCTGCATATATGAACTGCAATGGGATTTTTTAAAACATTTTTCTCACTGGTACTCTTTACAAAGGTAAGGTAACCATAACTTTGGTTCAGATAATTTGTTTCTTGACAATTTGCAGCATATAATAATTAGCCTAA